>CABEGB010001364.1:85391-139446 GCA_901521435.1 Crematogaster levior
GAGAATCTTGAGAAACTCAAACAAATGTTGTAAGTTTTATAAGTTATCTACGACGTTAAAAAAATCAAATTATACATACATTATTTAATGCGTCGTGTAGGAAATAATTTTTAAGATAATCAAAAATCAATTGTGTTTTATCATGATATCTACATTATATACTATTTTTGTTTTTTCGTATATACGTACATTACTAATGAACTTGATATGTACAATAAGTTACTTTTTATTTTTATTTTGATTTTTTTATTTTTTTTTTTATTTTTGCTACAATTTATACTTATAGGTTTTATAAATAGTTTACACAAACCGTCGAAATAAAATTGTACCATCAGTATGTATTTTATTGATATTAAACTGATTGAAATTGATAAAAAATGTTTATGATACTGTCAATAAAAATTCTTCCTTGTTTAGCCTAAAAAAACACTACTGATAATAAAATGTTTCCAATATTTACACAAAAAAACTCCTTTCCTTCTTTCCTTGTAGACCCCTTGAGACTCCAGATGATTTTTTAGTATATCACACAATAAAGGATGGCAAAGAAGTTGAAATTGTTCGACTAGCAACTTCGTTTGATTTTGGATGGACTCAAAGAGCAAATGGGTATACGTATGATAGTCTAAATGGCTACGGTTGTCTTATCGGCACACAATCCGGATTGGTGTTAGATTATGTGACGTTGAATAAAAAATGTAGACAATGTGATCAAAATGAAAAAAATGGAAGTTCCAAAAGCCACGAATGTAGGTTGAATTTTACGGGAAGTGCTAAGTCTATGGAGGCTGAGGGCGCATGCAAGCTTGTGATAGAGAGTCGTATTTTAAAAGATTCAAATGTAGAGATTGGTGTCTTTATAGCGGATAACGATAGTAATAGTATTGCTGCTGTACAAAAACAGTCGCCTCATAATATTATTAAACAAAGCGACATGAACCATACAAAAAAAGGTGTCAGTAATATTCTCTATGGTATCAGTACTAAAACAACAAAAGATCCGGATCGTGAATTACAGCAAGATGTGATTAAAACTCTAAAAAAATATTTTAGCTCCGCTGTGAAACAGAACGTTGGAAAATTAGATGACATGAAAAATGCAATAAAAAACATCCCCTACCATGCGTTTGGACATCATGAAAACTGTGGGTCGTGGTGCCAAGCTGAAGAACAAAAAGAAAATTACGTCGGTTTACAGCTGAAGAATTCAACTTTGTTTGAAGAGTTGAAAATTGTTTTTCACAAACTAGCTGATAACGCGACAAAATTTCTTATGACTGCATCTTCCCAAGCTAATGAGAGTATTAACAACTCTATGTGTAGCAAGGCACTAAAAAGTAAATGTTACAGTCTAAGTCAATCAAGCGATTACCGATATGCCGCGACAGTTGCCCAAAAAAATTTGGGTGAATCATACGTTTCTGCTATTATTCAAGAGCTGTGCTTGGATTCATCAACACAATCTTCCTCGCCTTTATCCACACGTATCCAAAGAGTTGACAAAATTTCAGCTAAAAGAAAGTTGAAAGAAGAAAATATCGATGTTAAACGAAGACGTATCGAGCTCACACAAAAGCGCTCACAATTGAAACACCGCAGGGAAAAGAAGGAAGGATTATCTTATTCCAGTAACATGTCACTATTTGATCAAGAATTGCCAGCAGTTCAAGATGATTTTGAAATATCAGATAATACTCGAGATGGCTCAATAATTCTCGCTGATAAGGATATTGCTATTGTATATTTTGATTTAGAGACTGGTGGCTTCGATATGTATAAAGATGAGGTATTACAGATATCTATGAAGTCAGAGTTTCTATCGTATACCTCTTATATAACTCCAACTCGTCCAATCAACCCAAGGTTAGGTCTTCAGAAGTTCACTGTTTGACTAGGATAAACAAAAATTTGTATGAAAATGGAATACAAGTTTCCACGCTATCAAAAACGGTTGTTGCAAACGATGTTTTAAAATTTTTGCAAAATATTCATAAGAAGTGTATACTAGTAGCCCACAACTGTGACTTTGATTCACATCGTTTACTTCTACTTGTACAAAGTTGTAAATTAGTTGATGAGTATAAAGAAATTATTATTGGTTTCACCGACACACTGCCTTTATTTAAAAAAAAAATTGTGGATGTTACTAATCACAAACTAACAACTTTGGCATCACAAAAACTAGGACTATCCTGTTCAGATGCTCACGATGCACAATATGATATCCATATTCTTGAGAAACTTGCAAAGCAGTTTCTCACTCAACATGATTTTATGCAAACACAAAAGTCTTTTATGGATGTGATAAATTATTTAAATACAAAAAAACATAGCATCAGCAATAAACTTACTTTTCTACCTCTAAAGGGCATTATTTCAAAGGGTATGTTACAGAGATTATCTGAATCGAATTTCAATTATGTCGATTTAGTCAATGCATATAAAGAAAACAAAGAGAAAGCAATAAATATGTTGCAAAAAAAAGACAACGGATCAGCAAAAATTATTAAAACGAAAAAAATTCTTGACCTCATTCTAAGTCATTTGAAATCTGTTATTGAAATTGACAGTAACATAACTTAAAACTTTAAAAAGTAAACGCTTCGATGCATATATTATTTATATTATTTATTTATATTCACTATTTAAAATATATCTTAAATATAAGTATTTAATATTTTCATTACATATACCATCTTTAAGTATGATAATGTACCATAAAGATAACTGTTTTTTTTTGTGATCAAATAAAAAAAAATGTACCAAAGAGATGTGCATTGTTAAAATTGTAATAAAAAATTATATCTGAATCTCTGTATACAGCTTATTGATTTTTAAAAATTCCCGCGCGTAGTAGCGCGCTCCCGCGTGGCACTCTCTGTACATACAGCAGAGGCTATGTTGCCAAGTCTCTCATGAATAGGTTTTTGCAAGCAAAAATATTTGATTATTTAATTAATAAGTATTATAAGCCACGTTGAAACTTTGCAGACTTGTTTTTTGGATCGCCTTTAACACTTGTTCTCAGTTTCGTCAATCTGTGTCATTTCTTTTATACTTTATTTTCCTTGACAAATGGGTGTCCCATAAGAGACAATGTTAAAATGTCTATTTTCATCAATGAATTTCTTTAAATTTAGTATTATAAGGCATGTTGAAAAAATTCGTGTGTACTTATCACATCTTCAACATTCATACTGCTAATTTTCATCAGGCTGTGTCATTATTTCATTTTGCTACCGAACGTCCTTAATACGTAACATCGTACATTTTATTGTGTACCGTTAATTAAATTGTGTGAACTATTAATCGTTGCAGTTTTATAGGTATCAATATTTTGTAAATATTGTTTGTTAATACGTATCTATTAATGTTTATATATATATATAGTGTTTATATATATTTTCATACAATTATTCTTTTATAGTTTTTAAAATTAGCACATAAATTTTTATTTATTGTATTTTTTTTACGCCCTTATAGGCATACTCTCAACTTTATCGACTCGCTACTTGGCTACGACAGAGCTTCTCTTTCTCCTATAACTTTCCGCAATACAAAAATATGATAAAACAGATGTTTATAATAAACCTAATCACGTTAGTGATTTTTGTATATTACACATGTTATATATAATATAGTTATCATAATATATGTATATATCATAATACATATGATACATATGTATATCGCGAGAGGAAAATTAAATTCGTCAAGAAAATAATTACTTATTTAAATCTTTGGTAAAGAAACATTAAAGATTATCGTCTAGATGATCCAACGCAACGAAATAAACGGGTGTACTATAACGTACATGTAATATTTCCTATTTATATAAACATCATTATATTTATGAATGAAACACGAATGAAAATGAATACACCTAAATATAGTCAAATCGATTTATTTCATGCGTAAATAGATCCAGAAATACAGCAAACGCACATATGTATATATGTATACATATAAAAAAACACGTATTATATAAGAAGTTATAATTAATTATATGATTCTAATTACATACTAATTTTCATCTGACCATTTTTGTCAGTTGTTTCGTTTTTAAGATATTCTACTGTTTCTATTTAAATGAAACATCTTGTAAGAAGCAATACAAAAATATGACTTATATTATTGTTAGTATTATTATTTGTATATAAAACTCTCCGGTATTTTTATGAACAGTTTCTTTTCGGTTTTATTTTAACAGAAATAAGATATTTATTTTATATAATTGTTACAATAATGATATTGTTCAAAGAAATGGTCAAAACAAAAATAATTTTTGCACCACGCACAACGTATAAAAGCCATTTTACCACAAATGCTGCATTTTGGTATATTCTTTTCTTCTTTAAAATAACAATAATTGATTGGATTCTCAAACTTTTCCGGCCTTGTTGATAAATAACCACTTTTATACCAACTATATTTAAATAAATTTTTAAATCTTGGAGAAGAAAGTTGATTATGTGTCAAAGACTGTAATTTTATGATGTTATTGCGTAAATGTAAATTTACATCGTAATTATGTAAAATAACATTATCAGAAAAGCTTCGAATAAAATTTTTCCAGATTCTGAAGCCAAAAACATCTAAAGGTTGTACAAAAGCAGTTGTTTTCTTTGGTATTGTTAAAATAGTTACTTGTTTGTCTTTTGGTATATGTTCTATTAATTGTTCTGGACAATGGCCTGTCCATGAATCTAACAATAGCAAACTTTTCTCTTTAGTATTTGGAAGATATACTTCTAAAAACCTATTTTTAAAGTGTTGAGTTGTAAACTTTCCGGATTTTGAAGCCGCAATGTAAACATTAACAGGTCGAAAAAAGGTTTCTTCTACTCGTGGACCAAATGATCCAGTAATTTTTTTCAAGACTATATATAGAAGCGAAAGAAGAGATCCATCCGCAGATATAATTGACATAATAGTATAACTGTAACTTATAGAAGATAAAGATTGAATAGTAGCTTCGATTGTCTTTGCTCCCATATTAGCTAATGTTCTTCCAGAATGTATTTCTAGATTAAATCCGCTTTCATCTGCATTATAAGTTGATCCTTCACCAATTACATCAATATGTGGTTTTACAGTTTTCACAAATTCTTCTGCATTTTGACGTATCAGTACATCAGATTGTGAATTAGATTGCGATTTAAATTTTGTTATTTTACGTGATGTAATGTGATGAGCCTTTTTAAAATTCCATATCCACCAATGTCCTGCTCTAAACGTAGTAAAATCAACTTGCTCTTTTGCTTCTAGCGCCCACCTTCGTAAATCTATATCATGAATGATAGATCCTCTCTCAATAGCTTCTTGAAATTTTATCAGTACATATTCAGCAATAAATATCAATTTGTCTCTGTTTGTTCCTCCACGCATTACATACTCTTGCCATCGGTACAATTGCGAAATGTGTTTTACCTATAAAAGAAAAAATCCAATATTTAAATATAAAAAAAAATTATATTAAACATAAGCAAAATTAATGCGAATCGAGTGCAAATAAACATGCGACTCAAAAACGTTATTCCTGACTTCTCTTATTATCAACTTTTTTTTATCAATTATAAACAACTATTTATTATTAATAATAATATTCATTCATCTGCAGTTAGTACTATGCTTATTTCTTAAGAGAATTTACCTTTTTAAAACGATTCTGTACAACAGAAAGGGATAAACGTCTTTTTTTCCCACTATTCCAATATTCCACCGCTTTTCTTTTATAATTTAAATCTACACTTCCACCTTCGTCATCTATAATACAAATTTCATCTTCGTAGCTGTCTTCTTCAGTATGAAAATCATACGAATCTACAAGTTGTACATCATGAGGTTCCGATGGATCATCAAAATCAAGTCCCCAATCGTATTCAATTGTATCATAATCGTTTATAGAATTTCTTATCAAGCTGGAAATTGCATCGTGGAGTTCTACTTCGCGATGATTAACGGGAGTGACAGCCAGATTTGCAATGTGGAACGTTGTAATTAACAAATTTATAACGTTTGCTACATTTATAACCATTTTGACACAAATGCTTGAGTAACGGTTATATGAAAATTTTTTGCGTAAAGTATCACACGCACAACACGTTAAATAACATATGAATGAAATGCAGAAAGAGATGGCTTTTATACCAACTAATCTTTCAACCTTTGAACCATTCAATGATTCAATAACTTCCTTATTTTGTTAGACTTTGATACTCTCTTAGACTTTGATACTCTCTTAGATTTTGATACTCAATCAGAAACATATATACCGAAGAGTTTTATATACAAATAATATGACCAACAGTAATGCAAGTCACATTTCTGTATTGCTTCTTATAAAATGTTCCATTTTTTAAAAGAAACAGTAGAATATCTTAAAAACGAAGCAGCTGACAAAAATGGTCAGATGAAAGTTAGTATGTAATTAGTATCATGTAATTACGCATGAAATAAATCGATTTGACTATTGTTGGTTATTTCACTTTGTCGATGAGGTTTCTCAAGTCAAGTGATCAGATATATCGATATATATTGGATTGGATTACGTTTATTACGGTTACAGAGTCCATTCGTATACAGTGTACAAACCATGCGACTCACATGCAAGCGCCAACGGAACGGTAGCAGATCTAAGCTCGCGTACAGCGCTGGCTACAACTAAACAAAAGAAACTCGCCTCTCGACTAGGGCGCTCACGCGGCATTGCGTACAAAAACAGGAAGACAGAATATACTATATACATAAATTTAAACAGAAACAACTTTTATATCGCAACACTCTCCCTAAAATTGTATTCTGACTGCACACAGTATTTATTGCATATAATATTAATTCAGTCCAATTTTATAACTGAGTTCTCTTAAGCGTAACGGTCCTAATGGCTTTGTGAACATATCAGCCACTTGATTATCGGTCTCTATATATTCTAAAATAATCTTCTTTTCCGTCACGAGTTCTCGAATATAGTGATATCTCACTGAGATATGTTTGGTCCGCTTATGTTGATCAGGATTATTCGCCAGTCGAATTGCAGCCTGATTATCCATAAACAGTCGTGCTTGAATATTTGGTTTAAATTCCTTGATTACGCCAAGAAGCCATACTAATTCTTTAGCAGCAGTGGACGCCGCCACATACTCAGCCTCTGTTGTTGAAAGCGCCACGCAAGTTTGACGCTGACTGCTCCATGTTATAGCTCCACTTCCCAGTGTCGACACATAACCGGTGGTAGAGCGTCGTGTCACTACGTCACCAGCGTAGTCTGCATCGGCAAATACATTCAAATAATTACTACATGATCCACTATACATAATTCCTACCCAGATTGTCCCATTCAGGTATCGTAGAATTCGTTTAATAAATTTCCATAAGCCAGTAGTTGGCTTAGACATATGTTGAGCGGCCTTCCCAACCGCATAGGCCAAATCAGGTCTAGTCGTAACCACGAGATACATGAGACGTCCGATCGCAGTACCAACAGGATGTTCAGTATCAGCTTCCTTCTCCTCATTAAGTATCTCCACTGATGCTTTATCCGCAGGCACTCTGGACGGTCGGCAGTCATTCATGTCAAACATCTCCAAGGTCTTTAGTATAGGCAGCTTGATGAATTTTGATATTTCCAGTCTCCAGGCGCTCTATCTGAAAACCTAAAAACTGACTAACTTGATTACAGACAGTAATTTCAAATTCATTTTTCAACCGATACAATAACTCTGTAATGTCTTCCTTTCGATGTGCAAAAATCAGTCCGTCATCAACATAGATTGCAATGACTATCAAACTTTCTATATCTCGTTTGATGAAGACACATGGATCAAAAGGACTCCCGTTGAAACCGATTTTATTCAGGAACCTGCTCAGTCTTTGATTCCAACACCTAGGTGCTTGCTTGAGTCCGTAGAGGCTCTTGATCAGTTTGCAAATACGGCCTGATTCATCATTGTAACCTTCTGGTTGTACCATAAAGATTGACTCTTCCAGCTCTCCATTTAAGAACGCTGTTTTACAGTCAAATTGGCTTATTTCCAAATTATCTGCAGCAGCAAGCCAAAGTAATAATCGCACTGTATCGTACCGAACTACAGGACTAAATGTTTCCATATAATCGATACCGTAAGTCTGCTCATATCCCCTAACTACTAACCGAGCTTTGAAGCGATCGACTTTTCCATTGGCTTTGGTTTTAATACAATAAACCCATTTCGCAGACAGAGGATTCATTCCTTGTTTCGGCTCCACCAATTCCCAAGTGCCATTTTTCCAATGAGAATTCATTTCGTCATCCATCGCTTCAATCCAGTTCTCCCTTTCCGGAACTTTTAATGCTTCATTGTATGAATTTGGTTCAACCGGAGATTTATAGCACAAGTAGACCAATCTCTCAGGTGTTCGAAGCGTTGCTCGATCTCTCAATTCATATTTCGATTTCGGTTTTTCTTTAACAGTTTTCTTCCAGAGTTTTCCACGTTCTATTTGATATTCGTGTTCTTGATCCTCTTCTTGATCCTTCTCTTGATCTCCTTCTTGATCGTCTTCTTCTCTCCCTCTCTGACTTAATTCTATTAACGTTTCAGGAACTGTATTTTCACGAAACTCAACATCTCGACTAATTTCAATCCGTGTTTCGTCTGGTATCCACACACGGTAATTTCCAGTAACCTCTTCGTATCCCACAAAGATTCCTCGTTTACTCGTTTTCCCGAATTTTTTGTCATTTCTCTTTGGTTTCGGTACTCGAACAAAGCATTCAATTCCAAAAATTCTCAAATGATTCAGTGTATAGTCACGTTTGAACCACACTTCATGAGGCGTTTTCCCTTTTTCCCGTGACTTTCCTGATCGATTTAAAATATAAGCAGCACAATTTAATGCTTCTGCCCAAAAACGTTTGGACATTCCATGCGTCAGTAACATTGTTCGTGACATTTCAATTAATGTCCGATTCTCTCTCTCTGCTCTCCCGTTTTGCTGGGGCGTATAGACAGCAGATCTTCCTATTTCAATACCATTTTTCTTCGCAATTTCAACAAAGTTTTGATCGGTATACTCCGTTCCGTTATCTGACATGATAGTCTTTATTACATGTCCCGTCTGAGTGTGAACGTATTTAATGTATTGCTCAAAACATGACGCAACTTCATTTTTATGATGAAGAAAGTAAATCCTTCTATACTGTGAGAAATCATCCTTAAATGTTACAAAGAATCTATATCCGCTCCATGATGGTTCTTCCATGGGTCCACAGACATCAGTTACCACCAGCTCACCTATTTTAGTAGCTTTTGGCATTTCTCGAAAATTTGTGCGTTGACTTTTCCCAAGGGTACATCCATCGCAATATTCCTTTGTACCTAATGCTGAAATTTTAATTCCTTTTATTGATAGAAGTTCTTTAACGTGCTGTTTATTTTGATGTCCCATCCGTTCATGCCACACTTGCAACGAATCTTCCTTTTGACTTCGTGCCACGAGACTAAATTCTTGATTTCGGATTACATCGATATCAAGGACGTACATATCATTCTTCCTATGGCCTTCGACAATCAGTGATCCATTCTTTTTAAAGAGCCATTTATTACCAACGATTGTTTGTTTAAATCCTTTTTCAGCTATTGATCGAACTGAAAACAAATTAGCTTTCATGTCAGGAACAAACATAACATTTTGAAAATGATGCTCTCTTCCATCTACATGTGAACGTATTCTGATTTGTCCAGATCCCTCTGCTGAGACTTTCCGACCATCGCCTAATACAAAATTCACATTTTCTTTCAGCTTTTTATAATTTATGAAATATTCAATTTGCCAACAAACATGTTCAGTACATCCCGAATCGATAATCCACTTAGTCGTGTCAGACGCATCCGAAGATCGTGTACTCACCATAGCAAGTCCATGAGTATTATCCTTTTGCTTGTCTTGATCATTTCCATCTTTCTTTCTTTGTGGACAATCTCGTCGTAGATGTGGTCCCTCACACGTCCAGCATTTTATTTTCGCTTTAGAACTGTCAGGCTTCTCCTTCCTATGTGTTCGCTGAGCAGCACTTCCTTTCGACGGTTTCTTTGCTACCAGGGCTGATTCGGCATTCAAGTTCATATCATTGATTCCCAATCGTGTTTCTTCAACCATCAATCTGGATACAAGCTTATCCACGGTTCTCTCCGCAGCAGGAGTCGAATCCCAAGCGCTGTGAAAATGTCGAAATGCAGGAGGCAACGTGTTCAGAATTGTCGTCATTAACATTGTGTCAGAAATCGGTTCATTTAACTCTTGTAACCGACACGCAAACGACTCTAATTTGCTTACATGCGTTGCAATATCATCTTCAGGATTATAATGATATTCACGAAACTGCGTTTGAAGCAAATAGACAGAATCTGCAGATTTTTGTTCGTAAATATTTAATAACTTTACCCACATATCACGTGCTGTCTCGCATGTCATAATCAACGACAACGGCTTTTAGTCCAGCGTAGTAACTAAAATTTCTTTTGCTACCTTATTAGCCTTTTTCCACCGATTAACTTCCACTATTGTAGCCGCATCTTCTCCTTCCGGTTTGACGAAAGTGCCATCGATCAATTCCAATGCATCGCGAGCATCCAGGATCGCTCGTATCTGAAATTTCCACTGCATCCAGTTCCTAGCATCCACGAGCTTCTCAATTTTCACTTTGTCTCCTTCCATTGTATCTCCACAGTTAACAACAAAGTCCAGAAAATATACGTAGCACGCTCGATACCGTCTAACAACCGTTAGTCAACCCAACCTCACTACTACAATCGATATTATTCTTATGTATATCACGTGTCTGGGCCCATAACCTGTTGGTTATTTCACTTTGTCGATGAGGTTTCTCAAGTCAAGTGATCAGATATATCGATATATATTGGATTGGATTACGTTTATTACGGTTACAGAGTCCATTCGTATACAGTGCACAAACCATGCGACTCACATGCAAGCGCCAACGGAACGGTAGCAGATCTAAGCTCGCGTACAGCGCTGGCTACAACTAAACAAAAGAAACTCGCCTCTCGACTAGGGCGCTCACGCGGCATTGCGTACAAAAACAGGAAGACGGAATATACTATATACATAAATTTAAACAGAAACAACTTTTATATCGCAACAACTATATTTAGGTGTATTCATTTTCATTCGTGTTTCATTCATAAATATAATGATGTTTATATAAATAGGAAATATTACTGTACGTTATAATACACCCGTTTATTTCGTTGCTATGCTTACTTTCTGATCTCACTTTTACTATACGTTTTTGGGTCGCTGAATCCAAATCGAGGGTCTATATAGCTCCATCGGGTCTAGGTTTAGCCATAACCTTACGGTAAGTAATTATTTTCTTGACGAATTTAATTTTCCGAAAAACATGAAATATCTGCTAGTAAAGTATTTCTAACCCAGGTAACCCCGTACACTCTTAGCCCCATAATTCCTATACCCCATGCACACTAAAACCCCATAATCCAATGATACCATAAGCTCGAAACCAGATCAACAACAGAGATTCAGGTTTCTAACTTTAGGAAGTCATTGAAAAAAAGTTTCTTACTTCTGGGTCTTACTATGCTTACTAGATGTTTTCGGGTTCGGTGAATCCGAATCCAATATCCATATAGCTCCATAGGCTCAAGATTTAGCTGTAACCTCAATAAAAAACCCAAAACCCTCGGTCGAGGATGCTAATTGTCCAATCAAAGTAACCTAAGGTATACAGTGCACTAAAATCTGTAATGACCTTGTTTTCGATTCATACGTTAACTTATCCCATGTTTATTTTCTATATGAATCAAACTTACCGTCGGCATTAGCGTTACCCGATATACACCGCGAGGAGGTTGCACGATCGGATTTAGTATATCATTTAGTCCTGAGAAGGGCTGTTTGATATAATTATGGCTACTATAGCATAAAGAGCTAACTATTTTCTTTCTTACTGCTATAACGTGTTCTTTTGTCTTCGAATGAGCGATGTAAAGGCCTTTTTTTACGTTTTTTGCTATGCTCCGTATCTCTCTTAATCATCCAACAGTAGTCTGCCAGCATGTTCACATCCCATCGACCTTGATAACGAGTTTCCACTATTTTAAGGTCTTGATGGAAACGTTCACCCTGCTCCTCGCTAAAATGTCCTAGGTTAGCAGGGAATTTATCTATATGGGAGTCGAGGAAATGAAGTTTTAAGTTCATTAAACAGCCAAGTTTCTCGTAGTTTTTTATTAAATCAGTAACGATATCTCTATAAGCTGGACTTTTCCTATTTCCAAGGAAATTTTGTACAACTGAACGAAAACTAAGCCATGCTGCTCTTTCAAATACATTCATGTGATTGGTGAAGTGAATATCCTTGAACATTTTCCTGATTTGGGGTCCATCAAACACTCCTTCTTTTATTTTAGCCTCTGAAAGTTTGGGAAATTTCGTTTGCAAATACTGGAAGCATTTACCGGTTTTATCAAGAGCTTTGACGAACTGCTTCATTAGACCAAGTTTAATGTGGAGAGGAGGTATTAGGATTTTTGATGGATCTACGAGGGAATGATGAATGATGTTACATGACCCGGGAGATAATGTCGTTCTTTCTGGCCATTTTTTTACCTTAAAATGTCTCTGTCGATCTCTACTATCCCATAAACATAAATAACAAGGGTACTTAGTGAATCCTGACTGTTGTCCCAGTAACATTGAAATGATTTTCTTACTTCTGGGTCTTACTATGCTTACTAGATGTTTTCGGGTTCGGTGAATCCGAATCCAATATCCATATAGCTCCATAGGCTCAAGATTTAGCTGTAACCTCAATAAAAAACTCAAAACCCTCGGTCGAGGATGCTAATTGTCCAATCAAAGTAACCTAAGGTATACAGTGCACTAAAATCTGTAATGACCTTGTTTTCGATTCATATTAAGATCGAAATGTAGATGTAGTGTTTCTTCGTGTGTTTGCAATCCAGGGCACCTCCACGTGGTTGACGGTGGGCAACGGAGTAATTCCGCGATCCGGCAGAGACCCTGGATAACGGCGTCTGAGCCGTCATGGCAAACACACGAAGTAGAACTACGATGCAGGGATTCGGTAACCCAGTATCGGCGGCTGGTCAGGGTGGGAAAGCGGGCCCGCAGGCGTCGTCATCATACGACCGCAGCTCTGCAATGGTTGGTGACTTGGCTGTTGCAGAGTATGAAGTGACAAGAAAAAAAGGAAACAGATCGTCTGAAAGACATTTTTGTGAAAACAATCGAAATTGTTTTTGTTACATATGCAGTAAATTTGAAATTATTTCCATGCGAAAAGAAATAGATGACGATATAAGGCAATCATATGAAGAAGTATTTGGTCTGCCTATTGCTCAACATATTAACTGGGTTCCAACTATAATATGTAATTCTTGCAGGGTAATGTTGAACAGGTGGAAAAGAGATAAAAATACAGATTTCATAAAGTTCATCATTCCGGCAGAATGGAATCAACCTTATGATAAAAGTGATTGCTATTTCTGCTTGAATGAAGTAAAAGGATTCACTTCAAAGACCAAAAAGAAAATCATTTATAATACCGTCAGCTCTGTGACTTTTCCTGTATTAGTGGACGCAAATAAACAAACAGTGAAGAAGACATCCATAGATGTAGAAATGATGGAAACGGAGGATGTATGTGATGAAAAAAACAGTCAGACAGAAGATGACAGTGGAAGCGACAGTGATTACTCATCTACAAAGAAAAATGTAGCCCCGAAATTAATCACACAACCAGAATTAAGTGACCTTATCCGCGACTTAGGTCTGCCAAAAGATGGTGCAGAATACTTGGCTTCTTTCTTGAAGGAGAAAAACCTTTTGACGTCTGATACCAAAGTTTCTTTATATCGAAATCGAGACTATTCTTTTCGCCAATTTTTTGTGACAGAAGATGATATCGTATTTTGTAATAATGTAGAAGGACTGATTAATGAATTAAAACCAAATAGTTACAGAGCAGAAAACTGGAGACTTTTCATAGATTCCTCCAAGAGAAGTCTGAAGGCGGTACTACTCCACAATACTAATATTTACGCTCCAGTCCCTATTGCTCATTCAACTGTTATGCAGGAAAAGTATAACAATATGCAGGTCCTTCTAGAAAAAATAAATTACGAGGGTCATCGATGGCAAATATGTGGAGATCTGAAAATCATTTCAATGTTACTGGGACAACAGTCAGGATTCACTAAGTACCCTTGTTATTTATGTTTATGGGATAGTAGAGATCGACAGAGACATTTTAAGGTAAAAAAATGGCCAGAAAGAACGACATTATCTCCCGGGTCATGTAACATCATTCATCATTCCCTCGTAGATCCATCAAAAATCCTAATACCTCCTCTCCACATTAAACTTGGTCTAATGAAGCAGTTCGTCAAAGCTCTTGATAAAACCGGTAAATGCTTCCAGTATTTGCAAACGAAATTTCCCAAACTTTCAGAGGCTAAAATAAAAGAAGGAGTGTTTGATGGACCCCAAATCAGGAAAATGTTCAAGGATATTCACTTCACCAATCACATGAATGTATTTGAAAGAGCAGCATGGCTTAGTTTTCGTTCAGTTGTACAAAATTTCCTTGGAAATAGGAAAAGTCCAGCTTATAGAGATATCGTTACTGATTTAATAAAAAACTACGAGAAACTTGGCTGTTTAATGAACTTAAAACTTCATTTCCTCGACTCCCATATAGATAAATTCCCTGCTAACCTAGGACATTTTAGCGAGGAGCAGGGTGAACGTTTCCATCAAGACCTTAAAATAGTGGAAACTCGTTATCAAGGTCGATGGGATGTGAACATGCTGGCAGACTACTGTTGGATGATTAAGAGAGATACGGAGCATAGCAAAAAACGTAAAAAAAGGCCTTTACATCGCTCATTCGAAGACAAAAGAACACGTTATAGCAGTAAGAAAGAAAATAGTTAGCTCTTTATGCTATAGTAGCCATAATTATATCAAACAGCCCTTCTCAGGACTAAATGATATACTAAATCCGATCGTGCAACCTCCTCGCGGTGTATATCGGGTAACGCTAATGCCGACGGTAAGTTTGATTCATATAGAAAATAAACATGGGATAAGTTAACGTATGAATCGAAAACAAGGTCATTACAGATTTTAGTGCACTGTATACCTTAGGTTACTTTGATTGGACAATTAGCATCCTCGACCGAGGGTTTTGGGTTTTTTATTGAGGTTACAGCTAAATCTTGAGCCTATGGAGCTATATGGATATTGGATTCGGATTCACCGAACCCGAAAACATCTAGTAAGCATAGTAAGACCCAGAAGTAAGAAACTTTTTTTCAATGACTTCCTAAAGTTAGAAACCTGAATCTCTGTTGTTGATCTGGTTTCGAGCTTATGGTATCATTGGATTATGGGGTTTTAGTGTGCATGGGGTATAGGAATTATGGGGCTAAGAGTGTACGGGGTTACCTGGGTTAGAAATACTTTACTAGCAGATATTTCATGTTTTTCGGTATTTTTGGGCCTATTTTTTTAGGTTATGGCTAAACCTAGACCCGATGGAGCTATATAGACCCTCGATTTGGATTCAGCGACCCCAAAAACGTATAGTAAGCATAGTGAGACCCCCAGGTCAGAAACTTTTTTTTTTTTTGTGGGGCTGTGTAATCTTTAATGTTTCTTTAATTTTCCTCTCGCGATATACATATGTATCATATGTATTATGATTGTTCGGTACGGAATGGAGCCTTGAGGAGATAGAGGCGGAAAGTTACGAACACGCACACACACAAATAATTCACACGCAAGTTTTGCACAATTATTAACAAGAGTATATTTAACAGTCACTATACAAGTCAAAATAAAAGCTACAGTTATTAAAAGTAATATGTACAAGTTATTTACACTGTTCTCAATCACTCACAGGTCGCGGCGCACGGCGCGGACAATGCGAGTCCGCGAGGATGCGATACCCGACGGAGAGCACTTGAGGCGTGAGCAAGTGTAGAGTCCGAGAACGCGTGGAGCAAGCGACTCCAAAGCGGCGCGTGTATTACACGTAGCAAAGAATGCGACTTTGCTATCGCGAACTCGATGCAAGACCGGATAAACGGCGATTATCCGACGAAAAGCGTGAGAATTACTCTGTGAATTTGTAACTATGAAAACGCGGGTCGTACTCGAATTGCTCAAAGTAGACTGGCATTCGTCCCCACTTCGCATTCGTTTTTATACTGTGCTTTTCTGGAATGTTCCTTCCTGTCGTCACTTCCTCTTGAAGGAAATGACGACATAAAAAGAACACTCCAGAAAAGCTCGGAAAGGTCTAAATAAATACATCTGCAAAAATATAATTAAAAATAACGAATTGGGGACGATGACTAAGGCATTTTGAATTTGAGACAGCGGTAGCGCCGCAGTCTCGCTACTTGAGCGCGCTCCGCGTGAGCGCGGCTAAGTTCGGCAATGTAGCGCGTTGGGACATAAGTCCCGCGTGCAGCGTGAATGGAGAGCAACGACAGTAATGTGTGCGATGTAACACACATCCCTGCCGCTACTCTCCACGTATGTTGGTGCTGCATTACACCACCCATGTTGCACAGGCCATGCAACATAGGCGATGCAATGCAGCGTGGTAAGGGCTGAGCGGAGCCCTTCGTTCGCTCGCGAACATTCCGCCCGCCTCCGGTAATTTTACTGGACGAAACAATTAGTAATTTTGCATCGCGCGCGGCGAGCGCGCGAAGCGTGTGACGTTCGCGGCTAAGTGCCGCGTGAGCCGCGGTGTGGTGTTGCGTACGGCGTAAACGCAACCGGCGCAAGGAGTAGCACCCGCGTGGTGCCGGCGGATTTCGCGAAGCACGTGCTCGCCGCGTGCCGTGCTTCGCATCGCATTACGCGAGTGATATCGTGTGCTACAGTCGTGCTATCGATCAGCTGTGCCGCGTGCGTTAAGACCGGTGCCCGTTTCCACCGGCAAAGGCACGATTTTCGTGAGTTGTGAAGTGGCCGTCTTCAGTTCGGCCGCGCGCACGTGGCCGTCGCCGCCCGGGTGAAGTGCCGTCGTACGGGCGAACGGCCACCTTCCCGGCGATGTGACCTCGCTACGCACGAGGCACAGCTGACCGTTACGTGGGTTTTGTGCCGTTGTTCGCCATTTCAGGCGTTCGGCCAAACGGTGGAGACATTCTTGGGACCACCGACGCCAAAGGTGGTCCCTCAGCATCCGGACATACTGCCAACGCGAACGGCGCTTGACCGACACTTCCGCGAGTGTCGGTACCGCCAGCAACGCAGTGCCGACACGGAAGTGCCCGGGAGTGAACGCGGCGACGGCGTCCGGATCGTCGGACAAGGGAGCGTTCGGCCGCGAGTTGAGGCAGGCGTCGGCGGTCCCAAGAGCCGTTGGGGTGTCGCCGCCCGCCATAGCACGCACCGTAGGCAGTGTTGAGTGCGGCCCTCGACGGTGATCTGCCCGACCGGCACCCAGAGCCGCTGGTGCAGCAGACCCAGCGTCTGCTGCCCTCCGCCGTGGAGAGCCCTTGCGTGGCTGGCGTCGGTCACCAGCCCAGTGCGTGCGGAGTCCCTGGGCAGGATGAGGTGCTTCCTGTCGTAGGTGCTTCTTGCCAGCACCGCGCGCCTCAGACGACCGCCGATCTGCAGCCCTCCTTCGTCGTCGACGAACGGGGTGAGTTCCGCCACTCCCGTGCGCCATACCGAGGTGCCCCGCGCCAACCGTGTGGACAGCTCCGGTTCCGCGCCGCGCTGAACAGTGGTGCGCGACGGGAGAGAGAGGAGTGGCCGCGTCCACCGCCCCGGAGACGATCCATCCGAGGCTCGTCTGCCGCGCAATGGGATCGCGAGGCCCTCCGCGACGGACACCAGAGCCGAGAATGGCGGCGTACACGTCGGCGCCGAGAAGTACGTCGATGCGATCCGCCGACGCAAAGTCCGGATCCGCCAACTCCACGCCGCGGAGATGGGGCCAATCCCGGACGGCCACGCTGTCGATGCCGGCATATACCGTCAACCGCGGGAGCACGAGTGCGGATACGGTGATCGGGCAGTCCTGCCGACGCGAGCAAATGTCCAGCCGCACTTGTCCGCGCGCTACGCCCGTCTGCTGTCCGCCCACGCCGAAGACGGTCACGGGTGTACGGACGCGAGGAAGTCGCAGCCGTTGGACCAAAGCTTCCGTCGCGATTGTCACTTCTGAGCCCTGGTCGATCAAGGCTCTCGCGGAGTGCAGACCGCCGTGCTGGTCACGCACGGTGATCCTTGCGGTAGCCAGCAGGACCGCAATGCGCTCCCCCAGTTCGCGTCGGGGATGTGGGATGTTCGCACATCCCCGGATCCCGTCACGCTCACAGAGGGTGAGTACGCGTCATGGAGCGCGGAGTGGTGCCGACCCTCGCAAACGGCGCAATTTCGTTTCGACTGGCACTCACCAACACCATGCTTGCCCAGGCAGTTGCAGCAGAGCCGGGCCTCCTCGACGAAGCGACGTCTGTCCACCGCCGCCTTCCCTCGGAACACGTCGCAGACCATGAGGAAGTGGTCTTTCTCGCACAAGGTGCACCGCTCCTTCCTCCGTTCGGCCTGGTCTTCTCTGGCGGCCTCCTGCTTCACGTGGTGAGAGCGCGCAGAATTTGTGGTTTCCACCCTGGAAGGCTGCATCGCGTCCAAGGTGTGTAACCTTTTTTCGATGAATTGCCGTAGCTCGGCATATGTCGGCGGATCCGTGGTGCCGCCGACGACATTCTCCCACTCGCGCCGCGAGCGGGGTTCGAGCATCTCGACAGTGAAGAAAACGAACAAGTCCTCACTGCTCGAGATGGGTCGTCCGATGCTCTCCAGCGAGCCGACCGTGCTGGACATCGCGTGGAAGAGCTTACGCAGTTCTGTTGCCGACTCCGTCCTCATCTTCGGCAGGGCCGTGTATGCGGCGTAGTACGACCGCACCAAAAGGCGAGTATTTTCGTAGAAGTCGACCAGCGCATCCCATGCGCGACCGAAGTTGGTCTCTGTGGTCGGCAGGCTTCTCACTAAAGACTCCGCTTCCCCTTTCAGACTGGTCTTCAGGTAGTGCAGCCTGGTGACGTCAGAGATGGACGGATCGTTGACGATCAAGGACCGGAAGAGGTCCTGGAAGGACGGCCAGTCCTCGTAGTTCCCGGAGAAGCTTGGCAGCTGAATCCGAGGTAAGGTGGTGCGGGGAGGAGCGGGCTGCTCTGCTTGCTGCCCGTTCTCTGGTCGCGAGACCTTGGAAGCCTCGAGTTCCAACAACGCGGCCCGCTGTTGGATATAGACGTCTTCCACCTTACCATAGTAATCTTGCACGTAATAGTCGTGATTCTTCAGCTCGGCCCAGTACAAGCTGCGCATCCGTTCGTACTGCTCTTCAAACTTTGACCACTTACTATCGAGCAGTCGAAGCGTGGTCGCGATCAGCGGCCCACTGATCTTGGCTGCGCCCGCTTTTTTAAGGTTTTCAAGCGTATACGCGCGATACGCCCGGAAATCTCCTGTTGAGCAACAATTAACGGCTCCATTTTGATTTTAGATACTGGTCGATCTTACCGCACACGAGCGTACACGCACTGCCGGTTCCCAGGACGGAAATCCGGCTCGAAGGACCAAAATGTTCGGTACGGAATGGAGCCTTGAGGAGATAGAGGCGGAAAGTTACGAACACGCACACACAGAAATAATTCACACGCAAGTTTTGCACAATTATTAACAAGAGTATATTTAACAGTCACTATACAAGTCAAAATAAAAGCTACAGTTATTAAAAGTAATATGTACAAGTTATTTACACTGTTCTCAATCACTCACAGGTCGCGGCGCACGGCGCGGACAATGCGAGTCCGCGAGGATGCGATACCCGACGGAGAGCACTTGAGGCGTGAGCAAGTGTAGAGTCCGAGAACGCGTGGAGCAAGCGACTCCAAAGCGGCGCGTGTATTACACGTAGCAAAGAATGCGACTTTGCTATCGCGAACTCGATGCAAGACCGGATAAACGGCGATTATCCGACGAAAAGCGTGAGAATTACTCTGTGAATTTGTAACTATGAAAACGCGGGTCGTACTCGAATTGCTCAAAGTAGACTGGCATTCGTCCCCACTTCGCATTCGTTTTTATACTGTGCTTTTCTGGAATGTTCCTTCCTGTCGTCACTTCCTCTTGAAGGAAATGACGACATAAAAAGAACACTCCAGAAAAGCTCGGAAAGGTCTAAATAAATACATCTGCAAAAATATAATTAAAAATAACGAATTGGGGACGATGACTAAGGCATTTTGAATTTGAGACAGCGGTAGCGCCGCAGTCTCGCTACTTGAGCGCGCTCCGCGTGAGCGCGGCTAAGTTCGGCAATGTAGCGCGTTGGGACATAAGTCCCGCGTGCAGCGTGAATGGAGAGCAACGACAGTAATGTGTGCGATGTAACACACATCCCTGCCGCTACTCTCCACGTATGTTGGTGCTGCATTACACCACCCATGTTGCACAAGCCATGCAACATAGGCGATGCAATGCAGCGTGGTAAGGGCTGAGCGGAGCCCTTCGTTCGCTCGCGAACAATGATATACACATATATTATGATAACTATATTATATATAACATGTGTAATATACAAAAATCACTAACGTGATTAGGTTTATTATAAACATCTGTTTTATCATATTTTTGTATTGCGGAAAGTTATAGGAGAAAGAGAAGCTCTGTCGTAGCCAAGTAGCGAGTCGATAAAGTTGAGAGTATGCCTATAAGGGCGTAAAAAAAATACAATAAATAAAAATTTATGTGCTAATTTTAAAAACTATAAAAGAATAATTGTATGAAAATATATATAAACACTATATATATATATATACAGTGATGGGAAAAAGTTCCGGAACGGTCAAATAACTCAGCGAGATTGCATTTTTTGGAAAAATGTTATATACGAAAGTTTTATGATTTTTCCCTATCTATCTAATGGTGATATTAATTTTGACCTTGACTATTATTTTGAAGGTCATTTCGAGGTCAAGTTCAATTTTTCAAATGGGAACCACTATTTTTTACCGCGAATTTGGAAAGAGCGGAAAATTTTACGTTCAGGACATGACCTTTTAAATCAGAGTCAAGGTCATTTCAAGGTGAATATCTCATAAATTCCTGTATGACAATAATATCTCGACGAGATTGCATTTTTTTGCGAAATGCTATTCCCTGGCTATCTACTGGTAATATTGAATTTGACCTTGACTATTATTTTGAAGGTCATTTCAAGGTCAAGTTCAATTTTTCAAGTGGAAACCACTATTTTTTACAGCGGAAAGTCTTAGGTCAGAACATGACTTTGACCATACTCTTTAATTCAATGTCAAGGTCATTTCAAGGTGAATGTTCGAAAATTTCAGGGATGGCAATAGTAACTTAGCGAGGTTTTAACTGCAATTTCAAACATCCTGCAATATGTATGATCAGTCTTTTCTAACAATACCGCCGGCATTAGCATTACCCGAGATGTACCGCGTGGAGGTTGCACGGTCGGGTTTACATCTCTTCGGGGTGCTTTGTTCAGGTGGTTCCCCTTGCCGTCACCTGTTTGTGTGTGTGTGTGTGTGTTGTATTTAATGTATTAAGTGTTCAAACTGTTGCCCGTGCACTGCTTGGCAGTGACCCATACGTATGTAAATACTTTCCTGAACATTTCGCAACATTTCTGGTGTGATTGAATTAGAAACATTTATTATCCTTGCTTGCAATTCATTAATATCGGCAGGTTTTTTCTCAAACACTTTACTCTTCAAGTATCCCCAATAAAAGTAGTCCAACGGTGATAAGTCCGGTGATCTGGGCGGCCATTCAATCGATCCTCTTCTACCAATCCATTTATTAGGAAACACTTCATTAAGGTAATCTCGAGTAACTACCGCGAAGTGAGCTAAGGCTCCATCTTGTTGAAACCAAACTTGTTCAAAAGCAGGTCCAAGAATTTCTTGGATACGTGGGACCACTTGCGTTCGTAATAGATGCAGATAATTCTCAGCATTTATGTTCCCTGCGATAAAATACGGCCCAACAATATTTTGTCCAATAATTCCTGCCCAAACATTAAGTTTTTGTGGGTGTTGAGTATGCGAATCTCTCATCCAATGAGGATTAACATCCGCCCAATATCGCATGTTCTGACGATTGACAGATCCGCTCAATTCAAAAGTAGCTTCGTCAGAAAAACAAATCCAACTGAAGAATTGATTGTTATCGTCATATCTCCTCATCATTTCATCGCAAAACTCTACTCTTCTGTCATAGTCATCTTCAGAGAGTTCTTGGACGAGTCGTATTTTAAACGGGTGGTAACCGTGTGACTTTAAAACTTTTGTAACGGATTTTCGGTCGATATCATATTCCTGAGCTATTCTCGAAGGAGGATTGTGCGGGTTTTCAATAATATTTTGGAGAACCTGCATAGACACGTCATCGTTAGTAGCTGTTTTTGGTCTACCCGATCTTCGTTCGTCAATAACTGAACCAGTTCTCTGGAATCGTAAAACAGTACGATGGACAGTAGATTTTGAAATAGGATCACGATTTGGAAATCTGTTATTAAACAGCGTGGCAACTTCTTCATAGGATCTCATTTTATCACCACATCCTCGCATTATAAGAACATGAATACGCTCTGTATCAGTCAAACGCATTTTCGATACAACCGATAGAAAACCAACCATAAACTTACAATGCAACAATGAATAATTGTATGAAATTATTTTTACAACGATAGCGGCATGAAGAAGATACTCGAAAACAATTTAAAGCTTATGAGGTCAAAACTTCTTATTTGCATAAATAATGTGGTAGTTACCTAATCAATACGGGTTTTACACAGAAATATTATTATGTACTAATTTTACATAAAAAATTCATTGAATGAATTTCATTTTGAATCATAATTGTTGAATTATTGAATCTAAATTGATTTCGACCTGCACCTCTCAAAAAACAAGCAAAAGTAATGTAATTATTACATGCGTGTGAGTGTGCGTGTGCGTTTAAAAAAAACACACACACGCACAAACAGGTGACGGCAAGGGGAACCACCTGAACAAAGCACTCCGAAGAGATGTAAACCCGACCGTGCAACCTCCACGCGGTACATCTCGGGTAATGCTAATGCCGGCGGTATTGTTAGAAAAGACTGATCATACATATTGCAGGATGTTTGAAATTGCAGTTAAAACCTCGCTAAGTTACTATTGCCATTCCTGAAATTTTCGAACATTCACCTTGAAATGACCTTGACATTGAATTAAAGGGTATGGTCAAAGTCATGTTCTGATTTAAGACTTTCCGCTGTAAAAAATAGTGGTTCCCATTTGAAAAATTGAACTTGACCTCGAAATGACCTTCAAAATAATAGTCAAGGTCAAATTCAATATTACCAGTAGATAGCCAGGGAATAGTAAAAATAATTTCATACAATTATTCATTGTTGCATTGTAAGTTTATGGTTGGTTTTCTATCGGTTGTATCGAAAATGCGTTTGACTGATACAGAGCGTATTCATGTTCTTATAATGCGAGGATGTGGTGATAAAATGAGATCCTATGAAGAAGTTGCCACGCTGTTTAATAACAGATTTCCAAATCGTGATCCTATTTCAAAATCTACTGTCCATCGTACTGTTTTACGATTCCAGAGAACTGGTTCAGTTATTGACGAACGAAGATCGGGTAGACCAAAAACAGCTACTAACGATGACGTGTCTATGCAGGTTCTCCAAAATATTATTGAAAACCCGCACAATCCTCCTTCGAGAATAGCTCAGGAATATGATATCGACCGAAAATCCGTTACAAAAGTTTTAAAGTCACACGTTACCACCCGTTTAAAATACGACTCGTCCAAGAACTCTCTGAAGATGACTATGACAGAAGAGTAGAGTTTTGCGATGAAATGATGAGGAGATATGACGATAACAATCAATTCTTCAGTTGGATTTGTTTTTCTGACGAAGCTACTTTTGAATTGAGCGGATCTGTCAATCGTCAGAACATGCGATATTGGGCGGATGTTAATCCTCATTGGATGAGAGATTCGCATACTCAACACCCACAAAAACTTAATGTTTGGGCAGGAATTATTGGACAAAATATTGTTGGGCCGTATTTTATCGCAGGGAACATAAATGCTGAGAATTATCTGCATCTATTACGAACGCAAGTGGTCCCACGTATCCAAGAAATTCTTGGACCTGCTTTTGAACAAGTTTGGTTTCAACAAGATGGAACCTTAGCTAACTTCGCGGTAGTTACTCGAGATTACCTTAATGAAGTGTTTCCTAATAAATGGATTGGTAGAAGAGGATCGATTGAATGGCCGCCCAGATCACCGGACTTATCACCGTTGGACTACTTTTATTGGGGATACTTGAAGAGTAAAGTGTTTGAGAAAAAACCTGCCGATATTAATGAATTGCAAGCAAGGATAATAAATGTTTCTAATTCAATCACACCAGAAATGTTGCGAAATGTTCAGGAAAGTATTTACATACGTATGGGTCACTGCCAAGCAGTGCACGGGCAACAGTTTGAACACTTAATACATTAAATACAACACACACACACACACAAAAACAGGTGACGGCAAGGGGAACCACCTGAACAAAGCACCCCGAAGAGATGTAAACCCGACCGTGCAACCTCCACGCGGTACATCTCGGGTAATGCTAATGCCGGCGGTATTGTTAGAAAAGACTGATCATACATATTGCAGGATGTTTGAAATTGCAGTTAAAACCTCGCTAAGTTACTATTGCCATCCCTGAAATTTTCGAACATTCACCTTGAAATGACCTTGACATTGAATTAAAGAGTATGGTCAAAGTCATGTTCTGACCTAAGACTTTCCGCTGTAAAAAATAGTGGTTCCCACTTGAAAAATTGAACTTGACCTTGAAATGACCTTCAAAATAATAGTCAAGGTCAAATTCAATATTACCAGTAGATAGCCAGGGAATAGCATTTCGCAAAAAAAATGCAATCTCGTCGAGATATTATTGTCATACAGGAATTTATGAGATATTCACCTTGAAATGACCTTGACTCTGATTTAAAAGGTCATGTCCTGAACGTAAAATTTTCCGCTCTTTCCAAATTCGCGGTAAAAAATAGTGGTTCCCATTTGAAAAATTGAACTTGACCTCGAAATGACCTTCAAAATAATAGTCAAGGTCAAAATTAATATCACCATTAGATAGATAGGGAAAAATCATAAAACTTTCGTATATAACATTTTTCCAAAAAATGCAATCTCGCTGAGTTATTTGACCGTTCCGGAACTTTTTCCCATCACTGTATATATATATATATATATATAAAACATTAATAGATACGTATTAACAAACAATATTTACAAAATATTGATACCTATAAAACTGCAACGATTAATAGTTCACACAATTTAATTAACGGTACACAATAAAATGTACGATGTTACGTATTAAACTGATGCTCGCAAAGCGACGGAATTTTGTATTCCTCCAGCGATAAAATTATTCATCTATAGACCGTCAAACTTGTTTTAAATTTTATATAAGTGCTCAAGTTATGAGATTCATCAAGCATGAGATGAAAGCTTTCGTGATTATATATGGATATGTTCTCCAAGTATATTCGTCATCTTTTGATTACAGAAAAATGCGTTGCGCGAAGAATCGAGCGCGTGGACCGACACAAACAGCGTATGTACGGAGGCGTTTATAATTAATTCCCAAAAATGATATTACGCAACATAACTTTAATATACATGGATGAATTCGTAAAAAAATAACCTTTAATTTGGTGAAAACAGAAATTCAAAATTTTGAAAAAAAAGTTAAAGGGGTAAGATTTTTTGAAAATTAAAAAAAGCAAAAAAAATTTACATTATTTTATAGTATTCATCAAACCATTTAATACCCAGTTTGAATTTTTGTTCTATCTGTTTTAGTTTCGGAGATATTCGCTCCGAAAAAAAAATCGATTTTTTTCAAGAGAGTGTTTCCACCCTTAAAACCGAATATCAGCCGCTAAAAAAAATTGGTTCGTGATTAGGTCCATCTAGTCTAAACTTATGCAAAGTTTCAGATTTTTTTGAATTTTACACTTGCCGAACTTCCCTTCTAAGTTAAGCAACAATTGCTTTTGATTTCTTGTATTTAAAAATGCCGCGAGCAGCTGCTGTTTCCACAAACGAGATTATTGATGCTCTCGCAAAAGCTGATATTTTTCAAGACACAAAAGGGACACTTAAGCCACGCTCCAACAAAGTTTGGGATGATCTTTGCGCATTATTAGGAAATAAAATTAAACGTGATACTTTATTCTTGCATGTACAGAAATGGCGTACTAAGTAAAATAAAACAACAAATGAATATAACAGATGTAAATGAAATAAGTGTAAATAAATCGAAAGATGATTCAGATGATCGATGTATTGAAAGTACAAGTAGCAGTGTTAGCGGAATCTGCAAAGATAATTATAATTGCCCAGATTTATTATTTGTATTAGATATAGATGATGCTTCATGGAATAGTATTGCGCCAGTTTCTGTTATTTACAAGGAGAAAGGTCGATATAGTAACAAGCGTCGTTATACCGTATTAAAACAGGGTTGGACGGATGTTATACAAAAAGCTTGCTGGGAAAAAAGTAAATTACCTTGCGCATATTCTTTTAAGAGAGCAAAGATTTTTGATCGTGAAAATCGCGTATATCTAAAAATAGTTGGCAAATGCAAAGAATGCGGCGCAACTTTTAAAGGACATTGTTTAAAAAAGCCCATTCCTGGTCACGGTATTAAAATTTCTGTGAAAACGACAGATACTCGAGGAATTTCCCACGTTAGCAAACGTATGCTTAAAGGATTAGAAAGACAAAAAGTTAAAGAAGAATTGCTTTCTATAAAGGCTGCTAATTGGCGTTATAAAGCAACAAATGTTATGGCATATGGAGATCCAGAACCTAGCCATTTATATAGTAGCGGTGTTCTCAGAAAAGCCCGTCAAGAAGCAAAAGATAAAGATTTAGGATTATATAAGATTCCCGATCCTCTTATGTCATTACAAAAAATGAAATATAATGTAGAATTTGCAAGTATAATACGAGAAATAGCACTGGACAAATTTTATTGCATGTACTGGTCGCCGATGCAGCTTATTTATACAAAGATATTTATACAAAGATATTATAAAAACTAAAGTACCTTTATCAATTGACGCCACTGGATCAATAGTCCACAAATTAAAAAGACCTAATGGTCAATCCTGTTGTGCTTCCTAGAGGTTTGAAATGAAGCTACAAACGATTATGCCTTGCACTATGCTTTATTATTATCCCTCGTGCGTCCCATACACATACATAACCGTTCACCCACGCCTTCCTACGCCATCTGCCGGGGTGTTTTCCCAGCCTCGCGCAACATCCTCCCTTCTTTACAAAAACAAAACAAAAAACAAAATATCCTTGACGAGGGCTATGCAATTGTACACACAAAATAGTAAAAGAAAAACAAATGAAATAAAATATATCCGCTTTGTTTCACGCTCCCACTTGCGTCTCCTCACCGTTTATACTATCCGGTACAAACGGTATCTATGAGGACTCCCCTAGCTGTTGATACTGCAACCGTTTAGGCGAGTGACGCTACCGCGTGCTTCTACGTGGCGCCGCTGGTCCCGGCTCTTCACTCGCCACTTCCGGCTGAACTTTATCAGCTAATATCTCATAATCCTCTTCATCCTCATCTTCTCCTTCCTGATGCGTCGGCTCTAGAAATGCTCGATTGCGTCTTAGTATGCCTCTTGGACACTTTATATCATACGACCTGGGCTCCTGTCGACGACGTACTACAGTTCCATATACTTGCTGATCCTTTACCCATACCAGCTCACCCGGTACTAGTTCTGGTAACTCTCGCGCTCGATGCCTTTTGTCGTGTTGTCGTTTACTGCGGAGCTGGCCTGTCCGTACTTCGCGACGATGCGCCTCGAGATCAGGCCACTTCGGTGCTAGTGATGTTACCAAACACGGCACTGGTGTTCGCAGTTTTCTGCCCATTAATAATTCACACGGGCTACTGCCTGTTTCTAGGGGCGATGTGCGATAGGCCAATAAACCTAACGTTGGCTCTGTTTCTTTTGTTAAGATGCGCTTAACTGTTTTTACAGCTGCTTCAACTTTTCCGTTGCTCTGTGGATACTTCGGGCTGCTTGTTACAATGACAAAACCAAAGTTCCTCGCAAAATCTCTGTATTCTTGGCTGCTGAACTGCGGACCGTTATCCGATCGTACTCGTTCTGGAATCCCATGTCGTCCAAAAATCTCCTTCATCTATGCAATCGTTTTAGTTGCTGTTGTTGACGTCATGTACACAACCTCTGGATATCGAGAGAAGGAATCGACCATTACCATATAATGTTTCCCTTCTCTTTCGCAGAAATCAACTGCTACCTCCTGCCACGGACGCTCCGGTAATTCTTCTATTACTAGCGGCTCTTTCACCTGTGGACGATATTTTAAACAAACGTTACAACTGGAACATCGCGTTTTTATACTTATACTGATTCCTGGCCACCATACTGATTGCTTGGCCCGTCCTAGGCATTTTTTTTCTCCCAGATGCTCTCGATGTATTCGTTCAAGTACTTCATTGCGTAGTCCTTTCGGTATGTGTATCCTGGTGCCGTATAAAAGGATACCCTGCGGTGTTATGGTTAACGTACCTCTTGCTTCAAAGTAAGGCATCATATCCTTCTGCACATCTTTGCGATAACGCGGCCATCCTTCTTTAACATGTTTTACGACTGCTCGTGAAACTGGATCTTGTTGCTGCATTTTGTATATTTTGTCTATGAATTGATCGGATGCACATCTCTTAACTACCGATTGTACACATCTCTCTGTTCTCTCGTTGTCCAGATAATCTTTGTTGTCTTCTTTATCCCGCAGAGGTGCGCGAGAAAGGGTATCCGCAGTCACTAACATTTTCCCTGCAACATACTCAACAGTGTACGCAAAACGCATTAGTCTCATGCGAAATCTTTGTAGCCTTGGAGAGAGATCATTTATGGGTTTGCATCCTAGAATCGAGATCAATGGCTTATGATCCGTTCGTAAAACAAGATCTGGATCACCTACGACAAATGTCGCAAATTTTTCACACGCCCACGTTAGCGCTAACGCTTCTTTCTTTATTTGAGCATATCTCTTTTCCGTTTCAGAAAGAGATCTTGACGCATAATAAACAGGTTTCTAGTCCTTTATTTCTTCGTTGTACTGCTCCAATACTGCTCCTAATCCATATGACGAGGAATCTGCTGAAATTCGCGTCTTTCGTTCTGTGTCAAAAAATGCTAGTGCTGAAACTTGTATTAATCTTTTTTTTATCTCTCTGAACGCTGCTTCTTGTGGGGGACCCCATACAAATTTAACATTCCCTCTTAGTAACTCTCGCATTGGTTTGGTGATATCAGCCAGATGTTCTATAAACTTCAGCTGGAAATGTACCATTCCTAGGAACCTCTTTACTTCTGTAGCATTAGTTGGTGTCTTCATTTCTACTATAGCCTTCACTTTTTCGGGATCAGGTTCCACACCGTTCTCTGCTGATATCGTGTATCCTAAGAATTTCATTTTTCTCTGCCTAAAAATACACTTATCTTTGCTTAACGTAATGCCTGGTTCGGACAATCGTTTTAGTGTTGCACGTAAACATTCATCATGTTCTTCTAGAGTTCTCCCATGGACAAGGATGTCATCGGATAGATTGACTATATTCTTGAGTCCACTTAGTATGTCGGACATATTTTCTTGAAAATGCTCAGCGCTCGGACATAAGCCCATTGGGAGACGATTGAAACAAAAACGTCCACATGGTGTGATGAACGTTGTGAGTTTTCGGCAACATTGACATAGAGGCATCTGATAATATCCTTTATTAGCATCTAGAAGGGAAAACCACCACGCTCCTCCTAACTGTGCAAGATTCTCCTCTACACTTGGCATAATATGTCGATTTCTTGCTATGCATTTATTTATTTCTGTGTAATCTATACAGATTCGGACGTCTTTCTTATTGGCCTTTAATATAGTTACCATTGGTGCACACCATTCAGTCGGGTCAATTACTCGAGAAATGACTCCCATTTCTTCTAGACGCTGTATCTCTTCATTTACTTTGCTTACAAGGTGAAGGGGAACTCTACGAGGTACCGAAATTGCGTAAGGTTTGGCTCCCGATCTGAGACAGATGTGATAAGGTTTACACTTCTTGAATCGTCCCAGTCCTTGGAATACATGATGGAATTCCTCCTCCGGCTTCTCGTCACTTACTTCGGCAACGATCATGTTTACTACCCAGTCTATCATGCCCAGTGCTCTAATGGCTGGTCGTCCTAATAATGGCTGCATATTTTCTTTGACGACATAAATGTGTTCAATGGCTGTGTTTCCACGCCATTCTATTTCTGCTTACACTTTGCCAAGTACAGTAAGTGGTATGGCGTCTCCTACTTGTAGCCTTTTCGTTGTGTTTGCCAACACAGTTTTGTAAAAATGTCGTTTGTAGAGGTTTTCATTTATAACCGTGACATCAGCTCCCGTATCTATTTTGACTGGTATGTTTACTCCTTTGATACTTACACGCGCCATCCACGGTGGCTCAAATTGTGTCATTTTTGTTTCTATGGCATTTATGCACGCTTGCTCTTTACTGCTTTTGGTAGCTTGTGATCTCTGTAGCGACTTTTCCCTTCCGTGTGTTAATTTGCGTATAACTTGTATACCATCTAAGTAAAGGTCGTCTTCTTTATCACGTACCTTCTCTGCTGCTGCGTCGTCGTCGTCTTTGCTTATTCTGTGTATAACCATCTTTTTACACATCACTGCCCAATGTCCTATTTTCTTACAATTATTACACGCCGACTGCTTAGCTGGACATGCCGACCATGCATGCTGCGTTGCTATACCACACCTACTGCAACGCTTCGATGCTGCTGCTTCTCCTTTTATCTGTTGTTTCAGCGTTGTGTCTGCGCTTTTCTTATTACGTCCATGAAAATTGCTAATTCTGTCGAGATTAGCCTCTGCGTCTCTTCCTCTCAACATTGCCTGTTGTGTTTTGACTTCTTCCTTTGTTCGCACCTTCATCACAGCTTTCTCTAGCGTGAGCTCAGGATCACAATGTAGTGCTTCAGACAGCTTTTGATCTTGGATACCTGCTATAATACGATCTCTAATAAGTTCTTCTCTTAGCGTGCCAAAATTACATGTTTCTGCTAGACGATACAAATCCGCGATAAAATTCTCAACCGTTTCTTCGTCTTGTTGTACTCGCCTATTGAACCGTGCTCGCTCTAATACTACATTTATGCGTGCGCCAAAATGCTCTCCGAATTTCTTGCTTACTACTTTATACTTATTTGCTTCTGTTTCGTTGAGCTTGAACGATAGTAAAATACCTTCAGCTCGTGGTCCCATTAAATAAACGAATTGGTTTACCTGTGCCTCCTCTGATTGATTTGCGAGGCCACTACCTTGACGATATCGTTCCCATCTCGTGGACCACCGCTGCCAATCTTCTGAGCGAAAACTGAAATTCGGCGGAGGAGGCAATTGCGCCGTTGCTGTCATGTAAATTGGTGGGTTGTCACCGTCACCGCTCGACATTGTGCCGACCTAACCTCTTCTTTGACAGATTTACTTTAATTCGTTTGTACTTTACTTTTCTCTTGTTGTTTTTTTTTCTCTTTCCCTTCCTCTTTAGGTTCGCGAATTCACCACGCTGTCACCATGTTGTGCTTCCTAGAGGTTTGAAATGAAGCTACAAACGATTATGCCTTGCACTATGCTTTATTATTATCCCTCGTGCGTCCCATACACATACATAATCGTTCACCCACGCCTTCCTACGCCATCTGCCGGGGTGTTTTCCCAGCCTCGCGCAACAAATCCAGTGCAATTTTCTTATACCAGGCTATTGTTCCATCTTCAAAAGGAATATTTCCTGTTTTTCAGACTTTTTCAGAGAAGCATGATGCAAATACTATATCTCATTTTATAAAAGAATGGCTACGATCCGGCGCTCCTGCGCCGTATGAAACTGTAACTGATTTTTCATTTGCTTTATTAAACGGTATTTCCTTAGCTTTTAATGAATGTAGTTTGAAAATGTATATGGACTACTGTCGACATCATCTTTCTGGCAAAAGTATTCAGACCGCAATAAAGTGCTACATTCGTGTAGATATAGCTCATATAATAAAAATGATCACGAAGTGGAAGTGTTTCAATGACAAAGTTCCACGTATTAAAGATTTCTATGTTCGGTGTATTGGTCTTATGACAACTTGCAAATATAGTTCAGATTTTGAAAAAATGATGTCAGCCGTTCTTATAGTTTGTTTAAGTGAATGTGATGACAGTGGGACTGATTGTGAAAAACAAGAAACTTTTCTTTTAAACGCAATTCAAACATTTTCAATAGAATTGGATAAAGAAAACAACGATGATGTAAATGCTCTATAGAATCCACTTAACAGATCTCAATGAAGAGTTTGATTGTCCACAATTAATAAAAATATACGATAACGCTAAATTGATAGCTGAAAAAACGCGTACATTAATGCGACCCAATCCTTATTACGTTCCAGAATTCGCAAAACATTTTATGCGATTGTGTCGTTATTATGTTTTGTGGACAAACGTAATGTCTGAATGCAGCAAGACAAATTATGCTATAGCAAGTTCAGCGAGATCTGAATCATATTTCAATGAAATAAAAAACATTATACTGTGCGACGACAGTAAACCTCTTAGAATTGATAAATTTATCATAAAGTATATTCGTTCAATTATAGCCACATGTAAAATTGAACGTGCTGCTTATAATGCGGCTTTAAATATATATGAAGTTTCATCAGAAATATCCAAAGCCACCGAAAGTTTAGATTGTTCTACTTTTACGACAAAAGTAGTTGAATTATCAGACAATATGAATGATGTTCCAGAACTTTCAGAGCAACATTTACAAGAAGAAGAAAACTGGCGCGGACAGAATATAAGGAAGCCTAGTGAGCATAACAAAATAATTCCGTCTAAAAGAGGAAAGTATTTACAGGCTTATCCAAATGTTACTTTAATGTTACATAATCGTCCTTTACGCAAACGGAAGGATATGATAATACAAAATGGCAATTTACTTGCTCCTGTAAAAATAGAAAAAGTAAAAGTTCAAGTTATAAATACCTGCTCATTCGATTCACTTATTGAACTAATAGTTAATGGATACTCGGATTATATTATATATCAAAGATGTGTGAAAACAGAATTTTCCGATTCTGAATTTTTTCATTTAGTTACTGACTATGCACTAAATAAAACTACAAGCAAATGGTACATTGAAAGAGCGCTTTGCTTGTCTAAAGCTCTTGATAAACCTCTGACAAACACACTGGATTGTTCATATAATATATCGAATTTAATTTTAAAGTTATTACATGATGTACCAAGTACAATTAATAAGTTCAACTGTAAAAAATGTAAAATTAGTTCTAAAATTATTAAACCAGTGCTGCAAATAGACTCACAGCCGATATTAACTGAAGGATTAAAAATTGGTTTAGAGAAAAGTCTTAATAAATATTTTTCAATAACAAACAAGAAAGTTTATTGTGATTCCTGCAAGAATTACGGATATGAATCTAGAGAGCCGGGCCCACATTTGTTAATTGATACAGAACATCCTTTTATCAGTATGCTTGAAACAGATATCGGATTTTCATCTGAAATACCTTTATCTGAAATACCATACTCCATTATGATAAAAAATGTTAAATATGTTTTAATAGGTATCGTACATTTTATTCCACCTGAAATCGAAAATGGCATTGGTCATTACACTGCTTTTTGCAAAACAGTAACTGGATCATGGAAACAACATAATGATTTAAAATTTAAAGCAAATATAATTCTAAATGGATCCCTATCAAACACACTAGTTCTACCAGCAATTATAGGGTATATTAAAGTATCAAATTAAAATGAAAGAGATACTTAATAATTTCACACTAAATATATAAGTCAAATATATAAGTCTAAATATATAAGTCAAGAGATGTAAATCCGACCGAGCAACATCCACGTTGTACACCTTGGGTAAAGCTAATGCCGGCGGTATTATAAATTTTGACAACTTGTGACATACAAAAATTTTATTCTAAACGAAGCAAACGAGAGCAAAAATAATACCTTTCTTAAATTTAATTGCGTATGATTTTTTTAACTGGAGGGAGGAAATTCCAACGGGATATTCGTAGGAATATTGATTTGCTTATAAGTTTTGAATTAAAAAGGGGCACACAAAAATTCCAACGGGGCATTGAGCAGTGGGCAAACGATGAGCAAACGTTTGCAAAAAGAAAATTTTGAATTTTGTAATATTGGGGGGCTAACTTCACACGGCTACTTTAAATATTTTTACACATGACAAGGCACCGCTGAATGACGAAGTGCTAAATGTTATCCGAAATGTTAACCTTTTTTTTTTTTACGTAGGGAAATCCTCATGGATACCCGTCCCCCGGGGGAGGGAGCGGGTTATGCCGGACTCTTACCGGCTAAAACCCTACGGTGGCCCTCCTCGTGCGTTGTTGGGGGACCCCAGGAACGCAACCGGCATACTACCGGTGTCCCCCAACGCACAGTGTCCCTCCTCCTCACACCCTTCCCCTCCTCCCAAAAGGGACAGAGAGGTCGGTGAGGGAGAAGGAGGGACCCACCTCTAAGAAGGGGTGAGGGGAGGGTCTGGCGCTGTTGCGCCTCCCTCCCGTCACTCCCCTGACCCCGACTGGGGCGACGTTGCCGGACCACCTGGCAAGGTCGCCCCCCCCCCACTCCGAGCCGCTTGCTGGCCAACAAGTGTTCCCGCACTTGTTGGCCGCGTCTCGTGTGGGGAGGGGGGACCGCTCCATGCTGGCGGTCTAGAGGAGGCGAGCGTATTGTCGCCTCCTCTGCCCCCCCCCTCTTTCGGCGGCAGGGATCGGCGTCGGGGTCCCGTTCCCGATTCCTTTCCGCCTCCTCCTTTTGCGAGAGCACGCTCTCGCAAAAGGAGGTTACCGCGCCCCATGCTCTCTCGCTTCCGACCATCGTTTTTACGATGGCCGGCAGCGAGAGGTCTTCCCCCCCTGAGTCGTCAACACCTCTCTCTTTCCTCCTTTCTTCCTTCAATATTTCAAGAAGGACACGGCGCTGATCCGCCCACGCTGGGCAGGACTCCAGCGTGTGCTGCGCCGTGTCCGTCTCCTCACAATGATGGCACCTGGCAGTGCGCTCTCGTTTGGCTTTATGGTGCAAATACTCTCCAAAACAACCATGACCGGAGAGCATTTGCACCAGCCTGTAGGTGAGTCCGCCATGGGTGCGATCCGTCCACCCCAGTAACATTGGACGGATCGCACCGACAGCATGCAGTCCTCTATTGCAGTGCTGCAATTCTTCTTCCCATTTCTCGACTGCGTGCTGCCTAAACTGGTCGCCCGCGATCCTCATTGCCCTTGGTACCGGCCGGGTACTTTCTGCACGGAGCCGCGCCCTCCACTCGTACGACTCCGCGCGGACTCCGGCTTGTAAGTTCCAAGATATCTGCCCGGCCAGCACCAGCGTCGCCTCTAATGCGACGGTGCGGTACCCCCTGGCTATTCGTAAGGCCATGGCCCGCTGAATTGCCAACATGGCTGCCAGCGAGACTTTGCTGACCTCCAGCTCTTTGTGCCATATGGGGGCACCGTACAATGCAATTGAGTTGATCACCGCCGCATAGAGGCGACGGCAACCGTCTCTTGGGCTCCCCAAATTTGGGAGGAGGCGACCAATATTGATCACCTCCCCCCTGAGACGGGGGGCCAATTGGGCGAAATGATCGCGGAACGACCATTTACAGTCGAGGGTGAGGCCTAGATACTTTATCGTGCTCCCCACCCTCAGGCGGACTCCCTCTATTTGAATGTGGGAGTCTGGGGGCGGTCTTTTTCCGGGGCCATAAAACCAAATGGCCTCGGTTTTCTCGACCGCCACCCTTAATCCCAACATTCTTATCCTGCGCACTGCCAGGATTGTTGCTATTGTAGACAGCCGCGTGGCTTCCCTCCAACTCTCCCCGCGGGACACGATAAATGTGTCATCAGCATAACACACATAATTTGTGCCCCGGGGGAGAAATCCCCGCAAAACCCAATCGTACCCCACATTCCACAGGAGCGGCCCTAAGATCGACCCCTGTGGAACTCCTCTCTCCATCAATTTCTGATGTGGGGTACCGTACCGCCCAGTATATGTAATCCTTCTCTCTCTGAGGTAGTCCGCGATGACGGACTGCAGATAGGGGGGCACCTTATGGTATCGCAGTGCCCCCCTTATACACTTCCAGGGTAAGAAGTTAAAGGCGTTGGAGATGTCCAGGGACACCCCCAACGCCACTCCCCCTGGGAGACTGCCTCATCCGAAAGGGCCCGAACACGCTTGATTGCGTCCACTGTGGAACGGCCCTCTCGGAAACCAAATTGGCAGTCCGCTAAATCGGGACCTACCTCAGAGAAGTGCTTGCTGAGGCGGGCAGCTATGATGCACTCAAGGAGCTTGCTCACCTCATCCAGCAAGCATATTGGGCGGTACGCAGATGGGGATTCTGCGGGGCGCCCTGTCTTCTTCAGCAGGACAAGCCGCGCGGATTTCCATTCGCAGGGGAATTGACCGCGGCTCAGACACTTGTCAAACAGGGCTCTGAGCCGCTCCCCTAGGACGCTCAGTGCCAAGGCCCAGGCTCGGCCGGGGATTCCGTCAGGACCGGGGGCAGTATTCTTAGCCCCCATCCTCCTGACGGCCCCGGCCAGTTCCTCTTGGGATACCCCCGGAATGGGAGAGGCCTCTTCCCTCATTACGCTTGCGGCGTCGACCTCTCCCAAGCTTCCTGGAGGAGCCCAGCCTCCCCCCTCAGCCGGAGGGAAGAAGGTAGTCACAACCTCCTCCAGGAATCCGGGGGAGAGACCCTCGGTGATGGGGGGCGCCCATGGACGGAGTTATTCCGTACTAACCTATACGGGCGCCCCCATGGATCTTTGTTGAGGGTCTCTAAAAGTTCTTCCCATGCTTGGGTCTTGGCGTCCCTAATGGCGCTCTGCAGAGTCTTTTTAGCTGTTACGTATGACTCATACAAAGCTGCCTCCACCGTGGTATCGCCGCGTTTCCTGCGGCGATACCTGGTGTACCGGCGTCGAGCCCTCACACATTCGGATCTTAGATCCGCTATTTCGCTCGACCACCAGTACACCTGGCGACGGGGTTGTACCGATCTGGCCCGCGGTATGGCAGCATCACAGACTTGTGTCATGCCATCGCGGAACCAGGCCGCCTCCTTGTTGATGTCCCCGTCGCCTTGCCCGGCCGGATCTTTGGACCAGGCAATTGCGGTGAAGGCCGCCATTAGGGCATCCTTGTCCATTTTGCTGAGCGTCCATCGGGGCTGCTGGTTCCTGACGTGTTCCTTGGGCAGCTTTGGTGGGCCGGGAGCTTAGAGGTGGAGATGACCACCCTTATATATTTATGGTCGGATAATGTCTCCACCTCCTCCTCAACCCACCAGTTCACCACCTGGCGCGCGACAGCAGGGGATGCAAACGTCACATCCACTATCGATCCTCCCCGCTGCCGCACGCACGTTAGGGCTGAGCCTCTGTTGATCACAGAGAGGCCCAGCTCCGCTGCCCAATTCGCCAGAGCCTCGCCCTTAGCATCAGTCACGGGGGATCCCCAAATCATCGACTTGGCGTTCAGGTCCCCCGCGACTATGATGCGTCCAGACGGCAGGCCGTTGATGATGGCCGCTACCCGTTCCAAATACATCTCAAAGTGGGCGAGACTCTTGTTTGGCGAAAAATACGTCCCAACAATGGCCAATTCCCCCCAGAGTGCCACCACAAAGCCCTCTCCCCTGTGGTGTAACGTAAAGGGAGGGGCATTTGCGGCGGCTACTCCTATAATTGCGACAGAGCCGACCGAGTCCCCGAGCCAGTCAGAACGGTCTTCGAGGACGCGGTACGGCTCTGCCACAATTGCCAAACCGATTTGCCACTCTGCCAGAGCCTGCATAAGCAGGTCCTGCGCCCTGGCGGAGTGGTTTATATTCGCCTGTAGAATTTGGAGGGCAACAACAGCAGAAACCAAGGCACTGAATGTGCCTGCTACGGCAGCGCCAGCGGGTGCAGGGTCCCAGCCGGTTGAAAGAGAACCAACCATCCACGCTCCCCCAATGGCGTCAGGGACAGGTACGGCGCCGTGGGAGCCATTACTCTCCCACGATCTCCATCGCTTCCTCCAGCGGACCTTCCATGTTTCGAGACGAGGCGGTGGGCGGCGTCTGACTCGCCGCCTCACTCATTGCCTCTGTCTCTATTTCTCCGTCCACCAGTTTCTTTGAAGCCTTGGACACTTTCGCACTTACAGCGCGTTGAGTTCTCTTTGGTTTGGGCGCCGGTAATGGTTTCAGCGCCGTACCTGTCCCTGACGCCATTGGGGGAGCGTGGATGGTTGGTTCTCTTTCAACCGGCTGGGACCCTACACCCGCTGGCGCTGCCGTAGCAGGCACATTCAGTGCCTTGGTTCCTGCTGTTGTTGCCCTTCTTCCTTTGGCAGGAGCACACGAAGGTGCACCTAGCCTATGGCCAGACGGGTGCCCCAGGTCCTTACACAAGGGACATTCCGGCTTACTCACACAGCCCCCCGCAGTATGCCCCGTCCGGCCACAGCGACAGCACCTGCCTCCTCTGTCGATGGAAGCAGTGCATCGCGCACGCGTGTGCCCGGCCTCCAGACATCTGTAACACTGTAGCGGGCGGGGCGACAGCACCTCCACACGCGCTGCCACCCAACCCACGAGCACCCTACCGGATTCCACCATTCTTTTGGCGGCCGTAGCCGGGCATTTAGCCCAAGCTGAGCCAACACCCGCCGCGCTCCTTCTGATGTCGCCAGTCTTAACCTCCGCAACTGCACAGCCACCAGTCTGCGCAATTGCAGAGGCAAGTTCCTCCTTCGTGATGGACTCGTCAAGCCCGCTGACCCTAATTTCCGCGAACTTGACGGGCCTCGTCGCCCTAACCTCTTTGCCGGCTAAGGCCGTCCGCAGGCTGTTTGCCAAAGCGTCCGCCTTTTTCGCACTTCTTTCTCCGGGTACTTCGAGGATTACCGCCCCGGTGGCTGCTATCCTGGGCCGAACATGTGTAATCCCCAGGTCCCCAAGCTTGACCTTGCTGCGCGCCTCGGTTAGTATATCGGCGCGCGTTGCACCTTCCGCCGTCGGCGTGAGAATCACCGCCGCAGTCTTAGGTGGCCTGATTCTCACTTTTTTCTTTTCAGCCGAAACCGTCGTCCCTGTCTTCGCTGCCTTTTTACCGGCAGTTTTAGGGAGTGTGTCTTGTCCACTCCCTTGTTTGGGGATCGCAGCAGCGCCAGCTGCCTGCGATGCGGCCTTGCCCCCCTTTTCTCCCTTCTTCCCGGTAACCAGCGTCCACCTTCCGGACGCCGTTGTAGGTTGGGAGGCGGAAGGGATAGGTTGTTGCCCTCCCACCTGCTTCACCTTGCCAAAGGAATTTTTGGCCACTTTCGCCCCTTTTTCGGCTACCTGCGGTGCGGATTTAGCACTGTCCTGAATCGCCGCAGCCGCTGCATAGGACTTGGCCGTAATCTGTCCCGTTTTTGCTGGGGGTTTTGGAATTTGCTTACCCCCAGACTTGTCTGATTTGAGGGGAGGTCTGAAACTTTGTTCAGGCATCAACCTCCCCTCAATTGCAGCAAACCTTGCGCCCAACATCTTGCCCACCTGTTTCAGGATGGCTCGAGTCAAACCATCCAAGTTCAGTCGGTCCCCCTCCTGATGTTCGCCTATCATTTCCGAACGAGATTGCGCTTTTGCGGTCTCTTTATGAAATCGTCGCTCCGAGGGTGGTGGAGTCCCCTTATTGATTTGGCTATCCATCCCATGAGAGCAGCTGGGAGGGGAGAGACAGGTTGCGGGCATTCTGTCTCTCCTTCCCATACTTTCCAAGGCCTTCTCCAACCTATTCATCCCGCTTTTGAGGGCATTAATCTCCCGCCTGAGACAGATGTTCTCCACCTCTAATCGGGAGACCTCCTCATCCCTTGTTGAGGTCATTAATTTCTCCATAACGCCTGCGATAGATGTCGCTGCATCTTTTAGGACCCGCACATATATGCTCTTCAGATTCTGCGATTTAGACGCTACCTTTTTAACAACCTCTACGTCGAAGCGTACTTGGTCGCGGAGGGTCAGCAGATCTGTCCCTCCGAAACCCTCGCTAGTCTCACTTTCATTGGCCGATGAGGCCCTGGCACCAACGACGTCTACGGCAAAGCCGGCAGACCTTGTGCGTCTGGCCTCCAGCGCCATTTCTGCCACTTCTCTTTCGGCCTGAAGCCGGAGGATTTCTTCCTCTTGTCGCTTTACCTCTGCTAGCGCAGCTGCACGACCGACATATTCCCCCGTAGTCGGGGGGCGCCCTCTCTTTCTTTTGGCTCCAGACGCCACCGAAGACATCAAGGCCGTGGTGGCACACGAAGCCAACGATGCGTCTGAGTCCTCCTCTTCAAATCGTGAGTCTAGCACGATAGCGGCTCTCCTCTTCTTATGGGACAAAGGTCCAGGCTTGTCTTCTCTACGTAATGATGATGATGCGGGTGGTACGAGCTCCAAGGAGGACGCACCTCTCTCGTCCTTCGCCGCATTGTTCTCATCCCTCCTTCTCGCAGCGAGTGCTGCGAACATAATACCCTCGGCAGACGCCGAAGGTATCTTCTCCACCGAAATTATTAATGGTTTGGTTTTATAATTATCCATGACGTATTAAGATGTGCGTTAACGGTGATTCGCCCATCATGGGAGTCTTACCTCGGTAAGACATCTTCCCCCCGGTAAATGAACCCTAGCTAAGCGTGTGGCAACCGAGAAGCGGCTTTCGGGTCCGAAATGTTAACCTAACCTAACCTATTTATGAAAATTTAACTGCCGATGATTTGTTACAACGATGGCTAGGATCATTTACTCAAAATAATAACGAGAGTTTACATTCATTAATTTGGACAATTGCATCAAAAAATCTGCATTGTGGAAAAAAGACGGTGGAAATCGCAACTTTTTTGGCCGTTTGTTTATTTAATGAAGGATTCAATACAATTTAAAAAATAATGGATGTAAAATAATGGGTAAAAATAATGGGACTAAAGATTGGTCAGAATGCAAAATTCCTCGCAGATAATCGAGACAGCGAATTAAACGTTCAGAGCAGCGGGCGTCGTACGAGTCAAAAGAAGCAAGAACTGCCAAGAGACAAGAAAAAACTGACCAACATGAATTTCTTGAAGTTGAGGAAGGTCTCTTGTATGGTCCTGGTATAGCTGATTAAGGATAAATTACTGAAATTATCCACTTCGTAAGTGCATGAGAATCTTTAAACGCGTTTTTCTCGAAATGACATTTTTTAAATCGGGCGTGTATTTTTCTTGAAAACTACTGGACCGATCGACTTGAAATTTTACACACATATAGTGCACATATTAGGCTATCGTCCGACCTAGAATTATTTTGATATCTTTAAAATTACTATTTTTCCGGACCATAAAAAATTAGAATTTTTTAGTGAAAATCAGACTACTATTTTTCAAGCGTCGCCATTTTGTCAATTTTTCTTTATATTATTTAATTCTAGGTCGGACGATAGCCACATTCATAAGGAACAAAGCAAAAAAAAATTGTTTATTTTAGATGACGAGGACGACGGCAATCAACACTCCCGATGGAAGACAATTTTACGACGTGACCTATTTCGTCTATTTATATTTTTTACTACTATTTTGAATAAAAAACTTTGAAAAAATTTGAGATGCTTCTTAAAAGATGAATAAATGTGTGTGCAAAATATTAACTTTGTAGATTCATCCATTTGTTTAAAAAAAATTTCCAAAAATTGCCTTGAAAACAGGTCTTTACACGAGAATACCCCCTTAAGTACTTGTCTACTACAGCAACATCAGTTCCTTCGGAACGACTGTTTTCCCGTACTGGTAATATAATATAATGTTAGACAATCGCAATCGACTGAAAGGTGATAGACTTTCTAGATTATTATTTTTAAGTTCTTTAAATATGATAGATTGGCATCTTTCAGATTAAGTACATTCGTACCTGTTTTAAGAGTCTAGAGACAAAAATCAAGAGACACGGTAGTGTCTTGTGCTAAGTCCGCGCAAGCACAAGACAGACACTACCGTGTCTTATTACGCGAGTCGGTCAGTTGAGAGCACTCAATATTTCTAATTTTCATATATCTGCTCAACGGATCGACTTCTAAGTAGTCTCAATCGATAGAGCGGGGTCGAATTATATCATAAAAGTGTTTTTATTTTTGGGCTACATGCTCTATAAATCGAGTTATTACGACGCAAAGTCCAAATGTGAAAAATATCACTTAAGAAACGTCGTCTTCCTCATCGTCGTCGTCGACCGTAAAAACGTACTGTTGAGGCATTCGACACAAGATCGCGCTAGTGATGCTCTGGAAGTGTGATCGATCGTATAGTGTGATCGATAATCGATTGATATAGTAAGTGACGTCGATAAACGAAAGTTAGGTTATTAGCGACAACGATAGTGAAAAGTAAAGTGAAAAATAGATAGTGAAAAATAGAATAATTTCTATATTATGACAAGGTGCAATAGTGAAAATTAATCTGCATCATGTTCTTTACAAATTATCGGATATGTTAGAGATGAGAAAAAAGTAAGTCTTGAATTTGTGCATTGTGAATGACGACATAAGAAGAACACTCCAGAAAAGCCCGGAAAATTCGATATAAATAAATTCTACATAAATATAATTTGACATAAATGATTGGGGACGATGACAAGGCTTTTGAGTGAGCGAAACGGCAGCGCCGTCGTTTCGCTACGTGAGCGCGCTCCGCGTGAGCGCGGCTAAGTTCTGTGATACATTGATAGCGGGACGTAAGTCCTGTGCGCGGCGCGAATGGAGAGCAACGACAGCGATGTGTGCGATGTAACACACATCACTGCCGCTACTTTCCATGTATGTTGTAGCTGCATTGCACCACCTATGTTGCACAGGCCATGCAACACAGGCGATGCAATGCAGCGTGATGAGGGCTTAGCGGAGCCCTTCGTTCGCTCGCGAACATTCCGCCCGCCTCCGGTTGTACCGGACGAAATGTGCTGTTTGCATCGCGCGCGCCGGGCGCGCGAGGCGAGTGATGAGCGGCTAATAGTCGCGCGAGCCGCGACGCGGTGTCGCGAGCGGCGCGAGTGCACCTCGTGTCAAGGGTGGTGCACCCGCGTGGTGTACACGACTCGCGACGCACGTGGTCACTGCGTGCCGTGTTTCGCGTCCGCTGGTCGCGCACGTACGCGACCGATTTGCAGCGTGCCGACTGAAATTGCGTCGTAATAGCGACGAAACGCGCGTTTGGCGACACGCAGCGTGGTGTCGTCACGAGTACATTCGCGTGTGTTTGAGTCCGCGAGTGCATGAGAAATGTGGTGAAGTGAAGTGTAATAATGTGAAATGAGAAGCCGCGAACATCGAGTGACGAACTAGAGCGTAGTGAAATGTGATGAAGAGCGAAACAGCGAAACATGAGAATGAAAATAAGTGCTATGGTATCGTGAATGTGAATGAGAACGTGACATGCTTACGTGCGATCCCTCGTGGTTGCAGAGCCGAGAGGACCCGCTGTGCCTCGTGCGCTTTGCGATGCTCCCGCCTCGTCTCTGTGCAGCACCACGAGCTTGGTGATCGGTCGGGTGAGGGTTGAAGTGGCCGTCTTCACCTCAACTACGCGAACCTGGCCGTCGCGGCCAGGATGGACGGCGACAATGCGTGCAAGTGGCCACTTCGCGGGTGACGTCAGCTCGCTGCGCACGAGACACAGCTGGCCCTCCTGCACCGGCTCCGTTGCACGCTGCCACTTGGGGCGTTCCGCGAGGCCGTGGATATACTCGTCTCGCCACCGCCGCCACAGGTGGTCCCGCATCCGCTGGACGAGCTGCCATCGGGAGAGCCGGTTCACCGGCACGTCGAGGAGTGACGGCTCAGGGATGGCACGGAGAGGTGTCCCGATGAGGAAGTGGCCCGGTGTGAGGGCCGCCACGTCGTCCGGGTCATCCGTCAGGGGGGAGAGCGGCCGCGAATTGAGGCATGCTTCCACCTCGGCGAGGAGGGTCGCCATCTCCTCATAGGTGAGGGTGGCATCGCCGATGACCCGCCTCAGGTGGTGCTTTGCCGACTTCACGGCCGCCTCCCATATGCCGCCGAAGTGAGGAGCCGCCGGAGGGTTGAACCTCCATTGGATGCGCTCCTCCGCCAGGGCCCGGGCGATGGGGCGGGCCTCTTGAGAGTTCGCCGTGAAGAGGGCCCGAAGCTCCTTATCGGCACCCACGAAGTTAGTGCCCTGGTCGGAGTAGATCGCCTGCGGCACTCCCCGACGGGAGACGAACCTTCGCAGGGCAGCCAGGAATCCTTCCGCGCTGTAGTCGCTGGCCACGTCTAGATGCACCGCCCGCGTGCAGAAGCAGACCCACACGACGATGAAGGCTTTGCTGCTTCGGTGCCCTCGACTCTTGGTGGCTCGCAATAACACCGGACCCGCGTAGTCAACTCCGGTGTGCGTAAAGGGGCGCGCCGGAGTGACACGGGGCGCCGGGAGATCAGCCATAAGTGGCGGCGTGGATGCCGCCCGCCATCGCGAGCACCGAAAGCAGCGATGGGTGAGCCTCTTCACGGCGGACCGTCCGCCTGGCACCCAGTAGCGCTGCCTCACCGCTGCCAGTGTCTGCTGCACGCCGCCGTGGAGCTCCCTGGCATGGCAATCGTCGATGATCAACGCGGTGAGTGAGGACCCTTGTGGGAGGACAATGGAGTGCCTCTCGTCGTATCCCAGAGGCGCGCGGCGGATCCTGCCTCCAACCCGCAGCACACCCTGGTCGTCCAGGAACAGGGTAAGTTTGAGCAGTGCACTCTTCCTGGAGATTGTTTGACCTTTCTGTAACAAACTAATTTCAGCCGCGTAGGCTTCCACTTGCGCCACCCGCACCCAGGTCAGCAGTGTTTCTTCCAGGTCGTCGCCGGTGAGTTCGGGGAGCCGGTCCGCCTTGTCGTCCCTCGTCCGCAACCAGCGTCGACACCACGCAGTGACGCGCAGCAACCGTCGCAGAGACGAGTACCGACGCAGCAGCTCCGGCTCCTCCTTGGTGAGCGTCGCTCCGACGATGGCCCGCGTCCTCTCCTCTGGAAGCCTGATTGCCACCAGATTATTCTCCGCATCTCGAGGCAAGTCGCCGTGCAACCAGGCCCTGCCACCACAGCTCGTATTGCCCGAGTGCTCGTGGTGGCAAGCCCCGGGAGGCGCAGTCAGCCGGGTTGTCCTGCCCAATCACGTGGTGCCACTCCGCACCCGGCAGCGTGGTTTGGATCTCCGACGTCCGATTGGCCACGAACGTCTTCCACCGCGTGGGGTGGCCTCAGATCCAGCCCAACGCGACGGTGGAGTCGGACCAGAGGTGGACTGGCACGGTCTCGAGCCCCAGGACCGTCCGCACGTGGGCCATCAGTCGGACCAGCAGGGTTGCCGCGCACAGCTCCAGCCGCGGTAAGGAAATCTGTTTGATTGGTGCGACCTTGGTCTTGGCAACGACCAAGCGAACAGACCAATCATCTTCTTCTCTGGTTCGCAGGTAGATCACGGCTGCGTAGGCCCGCTCCGAGGCGTCGGCGAAGCCGCGCAGCTCCGCCTGACGCTGCTCGGTGGTCTGGAGCCACCGAGGGACTCTGATCTCCGCCAGTGTTGGGAGATCGTCTAGGAAGGCCTGCCACGTCGCTGCCTCCGCCGTCGGGAGGGGGAGGTCCCAGTCGCGCGACAGTAGCCAGGTCCCCTGGATGAAGATTTTCTCGCGCACGACCACGGGGGCCAGCCAGCCTAGTGGGTCGAACAGCTGTGTCGCTTGAGAGAGGACCGTCCGCCGGGTGATCCCTCTCGATGATACCGGCTGCACCACAAAGGCAAAGGTATCGTCCCCTGGGCGCCAGTGCAGCCCCAGCGTCGAGTGGGTGGTGAGTGCCGTCCACATACGAACCCCAGGTCGCGCCAGATCCTCCTCCGGGATATCCTCCAGGATGTCCGGCTTATTCGACGCCCATTTTTTTAAAGGGAAGCCGCCCGCCGTGCAAAGACCCCGCAGCTGCTCCGCGAGGTTCCTGGCTTCCTGGATATTGGGTGCCCCTGACAGGACGTCATCGACGTAGACGTCCCGTCGCAGAGCGCTCGCGCCGTCTGGGAATCTCGCCTCCTCGTCCGCGGCGAACTGGTGCAGCGTGCGGATCGCCAGGAACGGAGCGCACGCCAGGCCGTAAGTGATCGTGTTTAGTCTGTATTCCGCTATCTCTCCGTGGTCACTCCTCCAAAGGATCCGTTGCAGGTCCCTGTCCTCTGGGTGGACCAGGATCTGCCTGTACATTTTTTCTACGTCTGCGGCGATGACGCATCGGTGCCACCGCCAACGGAGTAGAACGTCCGCCAATGACGGCAGCAAGTTCGGCCCCACCCGCAGGAACCGATTGAGGGATTCGCCGCCGGGGAGGGCTGCCGAGCCGTTGAACACGACCCGGAGCTTAGTGGACGTGCTCGTCGGCTTCAGTACTCCGTGGTGCGGTAGGTAGCACCCCTGCTTGTCCTCGGGCAATGCCGCGGCCCGCGTCATATGCCCGAGGCGCTCGTATTCCTCCAGGAATGCTCGGTACATTTCCGCCAGTTGACCGTCTCGCGCGAGCCGCTTCTCCACGCTGGAGAGCACCCGCGCAGCCACGTTCCGCGTCGCGGCGAGGTTTGGTATTCGGGCCGCGGTCGGAAGTCGCACAACGTACCGGCCGCTCTTGGTGCGAGCGTGCGTCCGCGCAAACAGGGCCTCGCACTCCTGTTCCTCTACCGTCATCGCATGCTTAGCTGCGGTGACCTCTTCCTGCTCCCAAAATTGTCTCACGAGACGGTCGAGCGGCTCGTCCACGGAGCACATGTGTAACGACGCGATACGTGACGCGACGGCTCCGGCGGCGTCCGACACGATCCATCCTAATTTTGTCTCCTGTGCCACAGGTTCCAGCTCCCGGCCCCGTCGAATGCCCGGAGCGAGGATCGCGGCATGAGCATCGGCCCCAAGGAGAATGTCGATGGGGTCCGCGGAGGTAAATGTCGGATCGGCCAGAGGAATGCCCCGGAGATGCGGCCACTCCTGTTCAGTGCCACTCGCGAGTCCGGCGTAGACGCTCAGCCGGGGAAGCACAATTGCAGACACGGTGAGTACTTCGTCACCACTCGCGCTTGCCACGTCGAGTCGCACTTGGCCGCGCGCGATGCCGGTCTGTCGTCCCCCCACGCCGAATACTGCCACCGAAGCTCGAGATCGCGGAAGTCGCAGCCGTTGCCCGAGGGCCTCGGTGATTATTGAAACCTCCGAGCCCTGATCGATGAGTGCCCGGACGGGGTGCAGGTTACCGAACCGGTCACGCACCTGAATACGCGCGGTGGCGAGGAGGACGGCAACTCTACCCTCCGGAGGCTGGTACGCGAAATGTGACGTAATTGCACCCGCTGCAACGCGAGTAGAGTCTGTCGCGGGCTCGCGGAACGCGTCATGCAACGCGGAGTGGTGACGTTTTTCGCAAACGGTACAGTTGCGCTTAGACTGGCACTCACCCACTTTGTGCTTCCCCAGGCAATTGAGACAGAGATGATGGTCCTCCACGAAGCGCTTCCTCTCAGCTGCAGTCCTCTGGCGGAAGGTGTCGCAGGACATCAAGAAGTGATCCTTGCGGCACAGGGAACACCGCTCCTTCTCCTTCCTGCTGGGCTCCTTCCGTTGGGCCAGGTATCTTGGCAGCGACTCGCGAGGTTGCCTCGGTCCTGGTGGGCTGCACGGCCTTAAGCGTGTGTAATCGACGCTCGAGAAACTCGTGCAGCTCCTCGTACGTGGGCGGCGTGCTTGTGCCGCCGATGGTGTCTTCCCATTCGCGCCTGGAGCGAGGATCGAGCATCTCCACGGAGAGGAAGACGAACAAGTCCTCGCTGCTGGAGATGGGTCGGCCAATACTTTGTAACGAGCCGACGGTGCTCGTCATTGCATGGAACAGCCGGCGGAACTCGGTCACCGACTCGCTCTTCATTTTAGGCAGCGCTGTATATGCTGCGTAATATGAGCGCACCAGGAGACGTGGATTCTCATAGTAGCGCAGCAGCGCTTCCCACGCCCTGGTGAAATTCCCCTCGGTAATAGCGAGGCTTCTTATCAGCGACTCCGCTTCTCCTTTCAGGCTCACTTTGAGGTAGTGAAGCCTGGTGACGTCCGAGATGGAGGGGTCGTCGACAATAAGAGACCGGAATAAGTCACGGAAGGGCGGCCAGTCCTCATACCTTCCTGAAAAGCTCGGCAGCTGAATCCTCGACAAGGTCGTCCGAGGAGGAGGGGCTGTCTCCGAGGATGCTTCACATCCGCTGCGGCGGATTGGTATTCGAGGAGCAACGTCCTTTGCTCCAGGTACGTGCCCTCTGCGAGACCCATGAGGTCGTTTGTTAAATAGTCATGGTTTTCGAGCTCCTTAGGAAAGGAGCGAACCAAAGTCTCGTGATGAGCCTCAAACTTCTCCCATCTCTTGTCGAGAACATGAAGGGTGTTCTTGACCAAGGCCGCGGTGATCCTCGCGGTACCCACCTTCTTCATGTTTTCGACCGTTCGTGCCATACGCCCGAAGTGGTCGTTTTGCACCGCAATAAGCGCTTCCATTTTTCAGATCGATGGAAATTGCAGTGGGCACGGAGCACTGAAATCTTCCGGCTGGAATCCGGCTCGAAGGACCAAAATGTTCGTGACTGGACGAGTGAGCGAGGAAGAGATAAATGAGCACGCACACAAATAATCACACGCAAGTTTGAACAGAAATTAAAGTATATTTACACCAAAACACAGTTAAATAAAAGTCACACAAGTCTTATATTACAGTTATATACACGATTTCAGCGCGCGACACTGAACACGGCGCGGACAACGCAAGTCCGCTGTGAGGCGCGCGATGAGTCCAAAAACGGCGATTGACCACCGAGATTGATTCTCCCGTGGAGCAAGCGACTCCAGGAAGGCGCGTGCGAAGATATCTGAGTACGCTACTCAGATATTCACGAATTCTGAACGCTAGAATAGCAAGCGACTGTTCTAGCTGTGTGCGAATTATCTCGAAATCAAAACTGTAGAAGTGCGGGTCGTACATCGAACGAATCTTAGCAGACTGGCACTTGTCCCCACTCTGCATCCGTTTTTATACTGTGCTTTTCTGGAATGTTCTTTCCTGTCGTCATTTCCTCCTGAAGGAAATGACGACATAAAAAGAACACTCCAGAAAAGCCCGGAAAATTCGATATAAATAAATTCTACATAAATATAATTTGACATAAATGATTGGGGACGATGACAAGGCTTTTTGAGTGAGCGAAACGGCAGCGCCGCCGTTTCGCTACGTGAGCGCGCTCCGCGTGAGCGCGGCTAAGTTCTGTGATACATTGACAGCGGGACGTAAGTTCTGTGCGCGGCGCGAATGGAGAGCAACGACAGCGATGTGTGCGATGTAACACACATCACTGCCGCTACTTTCCATGTATGTTGTAGCTGCATTGCACCACCTATGTTGCACAGGCCATGCAACACAAGCGATGCAATGCAGCGTGATGAGGGCTTAGCGGAGCCCTTCGTTCGCTCGCGAACAAAAATAGAATAATTTCTATATTATGACAAGGTGCAATAGTGAAAATTAATCTGCATCATGTTCTTTACAAATTATCGGATATGTTAGAGATGAGAAAAAAGTAAGTCTTGAATTTGTGCAAAATTTAGTAAGTGACGGCGATAAACGAAAGTTAAGTTATTAGCGGCGACGATAGTGAAAAATAGCGACTTAAGAAATGAGGTAAGCAAAGAAGTATTCAATTTTATAGTTTATTATTGTATTTTATTATTTTAATATCTTCTTTTATGTACAGGATATAAAAATGGTTTCTTTTATATACAAGAAAATGGTTGCGTGGCAAGAAATAATGCAGTAAGTAATGTTGATTGCTTACTGCATACTATCTTGTCTCACAGCATTTTCATCCTGTATGTATTACATTTCATTTCGTTTAATAATAGTACTTTATATTATAATTATGTGCACTTTGGTTTGAAATCACTGAAAGAAGATAACACAGAAAAGATTCAAGATGGTGTATCATCCTAAAAAACCAAACTTGCATTTGTAATGGGCTATCTTTGAGAAAGATCAGGATAACTTTGAGAAAGCTGCCACCATATATATATATATATTAGAGAATATTGATAACATACCACATATGATATATACATAATATATATATATATATTAGAGAATATTGATAACATACCACATATGATATATACATAATAACAAGATACAATGCGGTAAGTAATGTTGATTGTTTACTGCATTTTATCTTGTCTCTCAGCATTTTCACCCTTTATGCATTATATTTCATTTTGATTTTAAAATATTTAATAATAGTATTTTATATTATTAAAATTGTGCTATATGATAAGAATGATTTTTATTTTTTGTAGTTTGGAATTGCTGAAAGGAAATAATACAGAAAAGATTCGAGATGTATATTCGAGATGGTGTATCATCCTATAAATACTATATAGGATATGAAAATGGTTGTGTAGCAAGAAACAATGCGATAAGTAATGATGATTGCTTACTGCATTCTATCTTGTCTCTCAGCATCTTCATCCCTTATGCATTACATTTCATTTTAAAATATTTAATAATAGTATTTTATAATTCAAAAAGTATAATTAAAATTGTGAGGTAAGCAAAGAAGTATTCAATTTTATAATTTATTATTTTATTATTTTAATATCTTCTTTTATTTACAGGACATAAAAATGGTTTATTTTATATACAAGATATGAAAATAGTTGTGTAGCAAGAAATAATGCAGTAAGTAATGTTGATTGCTTACTGCATGCTATCTTGTCTCTCAGCATTTTTATCCTGTATGTATTACATTTCATTTTGTTTAATAATAGTACTTTATGTTATAGTTATGTGCACTATTTGGTTTGGAATCGCTGAAAGAAGATAACACAGAAAAGATTCGAGATGTTGTATCATCCTAAAAAACCAAACTTGCATTTGCAATGGACCATCTTTGAGAAAGATGATACACCATCTCGAATATTTTCTGTGTTATCTTCTTTCAGCGATTCCAAACCAAATAGTGCACATAATTATAACATAAAGTACTATTATTAAAGGAAATGAAATGTAATACATACATGAAAATGCTGAGAGACAAGATAGAATGCAGTAAGCAATCAACATTACTTACCGCATTGTTTTTTGCTACGCAACTATTTTCATATCTTGTATATAAAAGAAACCATTTTTATGTCCTGTAAATAAAAGAAGATATTAAAATAATAAAATAATAAACTATAAAATTGAATACTTCTTTTTACGGTCGCGCCAAGATCTTTTTGGCCAATCAATGATCTGCGCTATCGCAGTACACAATTAAACATAAGTTGCGCGTCGACACTGTCGCCCTTTAAACGCAACCACAATCACCAACTTAAAATCAATTTGATTTCAAGTGTTGGTGTTAATAATACCCCCCATCCCCTACATATAAATAATTTATTGCGAAAAATATTACCTCAGCCAGGATTCGAACCTGGAACTCCCCCATTCCGTGCGGGTGTCATACCAATTCGACTACCGAGGCATGTGATAATATTTATCGCAATAACAAGTACACCTAAGAACGTCTTTATTTTTCGGCGTGACGTATATTCAACAATAAACAATTAATATATTCGTGACCGCGTATTACTAAATAGTAAGAATTGAAACTTTGATTCGCCTTTTTGTTGAATATACGTCACGCCGAAAAGTAAAAGACGTTCTTAGGTGTACTTGTTATTGCGATAAATATTATCACATGCCTCGGTAGTCGAATTGGTATGACACCCGCACGGAATGGGGGAGTTCCAGGTTCGAATCCTGGCTGAGGTAATATTTTTCGCAATAAATTATTTATATGTAGGGGATGGGGGGTATTATTAACACCAACACTTGAAATCAAATTGATTTTAAGTTGGTGATTGTGGTTGCGTTTAAAGGGCGACAGTGTCGACGCGCAACTTATGTTTAATTGTGTACTGCGATAGCGCAGATCATTGATTGGCCAAAAAGATCTTGGCGCGACCGTAAAAAGGCGAATCAAAGTTTCAATTCTTACTATTTAGTAATACGCGGTCACGAATATATTAATTGTTTATTGTTGAATACTTCTTTGCTTACCTCACAATTTTAATTATACTTTTTGAATTATAAAATACTATTATTAAATATTTTAAAATGAAATGTAATGCATACGGGATAAAGATACTGAGAGACAAGATAGAATGCAGTAAGCAATCAAGATTACTTATCATTGTTTCTTGCTACCATTTTCATATCCTATATAGTATTTATAGGATGATACACCATCTCGAATATACATCTCAAATCTTTTCTGTATTATTTCCTTTCAGCAATTCCAAACTACAAAAAATAAAAATCATTCTTATCATATAGCACAATTTTAATAATATAAAATACTATTATTAAATATTTTAAAATCAAAATGAAATATAATGCATACAGGGTGAAAATGCTGAGAGACAAGATAGAATGCAGGAAACAATCAACATTACTTTCTGCATTGTTTCTTGTTATTATGTATATATCATATGTGGTAGTACGTTATCAATATTCTCTAATATATATATAGTGGCAGCTTTCTCAAAGTTATCCTGATCTTTTTCAAAGATGGCCCATTGCAAATACAAGTTTTTTTTTAGGATGATACACCATCTCGAATCTTTTCTATGTTATCTTCTTTCAGTAATTCCAAACCAAATAGTGCACATAACTATAACATAAGTACTATTATTAAACGAAATGAAATGTAATACATACAGGATGAAAATGCTGAGAGATAAGATAGGATACAGTAAGCAATCAACATTACTTACTGCATTATTTCTTGCTACGCAACTATTTTCATATCGTGCATATAAAAGAAACCATTTTTATATCCTGTACATAAAAGAAGATATTAAAATAATAAAATAATAAACTATAAAATTGAATACTTCTTTGCTTACCTCATTTCTTAAGTCGCTATTTTTCACTATCGTCGCCGCTAATAACTTAACTTGATAAAACGGAAAAGCTCAAGAAGCGTAATGTCATTTACAAAGAAGAGTGATATCTCTAAAAAAAATTACCTTTTTAAAAAAACTGCATTGTCATTCCGTTTTCGAAAGAAGTTGGAAGAAACATTGAACGCATCTTAACGAATGCCAATCTTAAAGTGCTGTACTCTATCGGTAATAGATTGGATGTAATCATTAAGAAGGGCAAGGATAATCTATGCGTTCTTAAACAAACGGAATTAGTCTATGAAATTAATTGCTTGAATTGCAACGCATGCTACATAGGGCAAACGAAACGACACCTGATTACCAGACTAAAGGAACACCAGAATGATGTCAAAAAACATACCGCGAATCATTCTGTCGTGAGTAAGCATAGATTATCCTATGACCATGAATTTGACTGGAACAATCCTACAATTTTACATAAAGAGACACATACAAGAAAAAGGGAGATTGCTGAAATGCTTTTCATCAAGAGATGCAGTTTCGCAATCAACTCCCAAAGAGACACGGAGAATTTGACTGCGATATACGACGGACTCCTTAATATTCTATAATTTATAATTTTATTTTTACTTGACACATCCTCTTCTT
>CABEGB010001365.1:0-82727 GCA_901521435.1 Crematogaster levior
GATTCACGAATATTAGATTCTAAAATATAATACTTATTGTTAGTAAGATTCGGACTGTTTATTGTATCAAATATCAAACTAGAATATAATCCTTTATTCAGTCCAGCTCAAGATCTTGGTATAGCTTATGAATATTATGGGAATGTTAATAAATCTTACATTTAAAATATCTGTAGATTAACTAAAGAATTTATTGCGAAAATCTTACCTCAGTCAGGATTCGAACCTGTTCGACAGGCTAGACACCCGCCCGGGATAGTCGGGAAGTTTCGTATTTGGGTGTAAAAATTAATTGATAATAATTTTATTTATTTAATTTTAAGAAATAACAAAATTTGCAGAGTTACCGTGAAATACTTGATTCATTAAAGCCCAAAATTATTTTTCACTTTTATTTCGTATGACTGTTATATAATACTTCGTATGACTATTGTACAATAAAGTAAACAGACAATTAAAAATAAATAATGGTTAGCAGTTAACCGACGTTGGGAAACTGGTCCTAAATGATCTTTGTATTTACGGAGAAAACGACACGTGACGTCCAATAAATTCTTGTCCTGAAATTTCGGGTAAATGATCGGCGAGCGAGGCGATTTAGTTCTTATCTTTATTTATTGCTTATTTACTTTAATAAATACATACTTCGTCTCTCTTTATAAATTACAATTAAGTTTATAGGATACGATATCATTCGGATGACACGTGTAATGATACGCGCTGTTGATCAAACATTCATCGCGACTCGCTTTCGTTCTACTTCTCGCGAGTGTATCCTTCTTCTCTTTCCTCGAATCTCGTTTTGTAATTCGCACTCGATTTTTGCTCACTACGTATTGTGCAACTCGCGAGAGCGTAAACGTATATGTATTCGTCGCTCTGTTCCCCCCCCTTCTTTCATTTTTTGTGTATGCGTGTGTGTAAATAATAATATAGATATCTGTCGCGTTGGTTCTTACCGTCTCATCGTCCGCTCGCGTGTCTTCTCGCTCGATCTCTCTCGCTCACCCACTCTCACTCTTTCAATCTCTCTCTCCCTTTTTCTCCTTCGACTGTCAGCTCGAGGATGAAGAAATGCATTTCCGCCTCCCCACTTTCACTCTTAATCCTCTCCTTTTCGAGCGAGTGCTGAATATCCTCTTTCCATTTTTCTCTTCTTGGCCGATTAAACAGAAAGAATTATTATTGAAAAAGATGACGAAAATTTCATGATTCGGATGTGATGATTTGATTGATCGGTCGCTCAATTGCGAGATGACAATGCCGTTGAGAGCTCCAAGCGAGCTCTTGGATTCGTTACATATACATATATTCGTATCTTCGTTTGACGATGGACTCGACGAGGACGATGAGGTTCTTCTTTTTCTTCTTCTTCTTCTTTTTCTTTGGATGTTTTTCCTGCTTGAGTTTTTGAATTTTTTTTGTTGTTTTTACTAATTATTTACGCGAATCCTGGAAGGAGCTTTACAGTTCATCAGGCATGTCGAAGCCGGGAAGACGGCGAGGGAATAGGGGACCATCAAATTCGGGTTTTAACACAGGTCGGTGTGGCTGAAAGAAGAAAAATACAAAGCATATACTCTTGTGAATCACAAATAATGATACGAAGAGAATATTTACGTAGATTTTAATAAATACAATTTTCCACGAATTCGGAAAACACAGTTTAAGAAGAAGAAAAAGGGGAAAGGGTGAGTGACACGTTCTTTGTGTCGTTTCTGCTCGTGATTGAACATTCCTTGTTTTTCTAACCCCTACATTCGAAACGCGCGAGTGGAATGATCACGATGATGCACCGAGGGTCGTGACACCTCTATTTCGACACACGATAAACGCGGAAATACGTACTTTTATTTCTAAAAAAAGAAAGAGTTATTTCAAACACTTATAACTAGTAAGTATTAGTTTCAATTTATTTTTTTTTTTTCATTAGAGTCAAATCGCAGTTCCTGTTGACAACGAACTGCCAGCGTATTGTTAAATACAAAGGTCAATAATGGCGACGTATATCAGTGAAGAAACACGAGAAACCTTCCTGAATTAAAAGAAAATTAAATTATAATAAAAATCCTTGACTCAAAACGGAGTGAGAGTTATCGTAAAATAAAAGAAATTTAAATTGTGAGAATTTGAGAAAATCACGAAAAAATACGCTTATAATCAGCGCATAATAAATTTGTTATAAATTAGTAAAATGGGGAAATATAAAATTTTTGCGGATAATTTCGAAAAAAGTCATTTATGAGAAGAAATTTCCAGTTTTTATGCTGGATTCTCCAAAAATAACAAAAATATGCTATATTATGTTCCTTTGAGATTAAAATTTCTCTAACATATAATAATTTGACGCCGTATTAAAAATTAAAGTTTCAAGTTTCTTGTCCGTATCTATATCTAAAAACCAACATAGTTATTAAAGTATCGTGATAAATTTATCTTTTGGATTATCTACTTAAAAAACTTTCCGCGCTCTCATAGTTATTAATTTGAGCAATCACCCAAGAGGGTTCAATAAATACATATATCTATACATATTCAATAAATACAATCCGATTAAATTTATTTCCTACATACCGATTGATTCCATTACGCTACTTTTTCACACACAACTATTGCTCGGTCTCTAACTACTCTAATTTCTAACGGCGTTTATACACCCCAGTGAATACTGCACGAAGGACGACTACACAGAGTTAATGACATGGACCAAGCGCAAACGGACAGTAACGGATGCAAGAGGGAGTGTGTGCGTCTACTCCACGGAGGGTGCCGCCTTACGCTCTTTCTCTAGTTCTATTCAGCCAACCAATTTTTTCTCCTTCTAAGTAATCGTCGCACCTCACGCGCTTACGACACCTCACGTGCACGGACTTACATGGACCAAGCGCGGTGTGTGTGCGTCTACTCCACGGAGGGTGCCGCCTTACGCTTCTGCGGCTGCACATCAGGAAGACACAGATCGCTAATTAGACACTACTATCCTCGATTCACCCGCATTACTTCCCCCTTAATCCGAATATCCGATCACCGAAATTTTAAAATTTGCATTCACCGAATCTATTTCTCGATATCGATTCGATATCTACGATCAACAACTTCTAATAATCTTCTCCGTTCTCAATAAGAATTTACTTTACTTCTTTATCATTATATCTAGCGAAAACCTGAAACGATTCTCAAACTAGCAAGATATGATATATTTTGTATTCGAATTTACAATAAGTACAAATTAATTAAGGTACAAATACTCTTTTGATCAAAATTAAAATCATGTCAAATTTGGTAAAAAAAAGTAAAATTAACAAAAAATTTATTTTAATTTTCTTCGACCCGTCTAGCCAATTTTATTGATTGCTAACAACAACGTTTCGATCTCTGATTTGAATCCTTATCAAATGTGTAAAGTTTTACATGCAACTCTGTTGATATAAAACGCACGCTGATATCTGTCTTATTGACATTGCGTCCAAGAGACATTGCTCACTCTAGAAGATACTTTTTGTGCGTACAACTCCAGACAGATCAAAGAAAATTAAAATATTATTTTATTTTTATTTTTATTCACTGGCAAAGAAAAGATTTGAAGTTTTTTAAAATAAAATTTAATTCAAAGATCAGTTTACTTGAAATTAATTTAAAAATTAATTACTAAAAGCTCTTTTTGATAATTAAATAAATATATTATCTGATTTTACTATCAAAAAAATCATTAATTTTTGTGAAGAATGTAATTGTATTACCAAAAAAATATCGGAAAACGTCGAAAACAATTGATTGGAATAATCTCAAAAGATCTCCATTGTTAATATTCAAAATTCGCAACATTATTATTCCTTTAAGTTCTTCCACAATACTTTTCATCAAATAAGATTTCTAGTTGATATATATTTATGAAAGATATTCAGCAATAGAAGAATTAGAAAACGGAAAGAAATCACGATATGATATCGCAATTTCGATAACAAGTTAAATATTTAAGTTCAAGGAAGACGATAAGGCCTTATTTAATGGCTTACCGCTGGACTGAGTCCACGTGCTGCACTTCCGCCGCGTCCCTTGGTGCGGAACTTAGTGATTGCCTGCTCGGCGAGGTCCGCCCTTTCCTCGGCCTCCTCGAGTTCCTGTTGCGCCTTGCGGAACTTGGCGAGATTCAACGCGGCGATCTCCTCCGCCTCCTCGATCTGCCTCTTGTATGTCTTGATCTTCTGCTGGAGCTTGTCGACCAGATCCTGCATGCGCTCGTGATTCTTACGGTCCTCATCCGCCTAAAACGTGAAACACTTCACTTCAGTAAAACTTCTTTATGTTTCACGATGAGTCAGGTCGACAATAAAGTTGAACAAAACAAAGAAAAAATTTGCAAATAGTCAAGAATTAAGTAATTAAATTTAAAAACAATAGGTTTGGGAGGCAATGTTAATCTACATTTCTGTTATCAATTATAAAAATATTAATTTTTGTAAAATATATACAATACATGACTTCTCGTTTAGATTTATGATAAATCGAAATTCTACCTGGAAGCTCAGCTCCTTGATACGGCGCTCGGACTTGCGCAAATTCTTCTGGGCGTCGGCGTGTCTCCTTTGTTCGCCGTCGAGCTCGTTCTCCAGCTCGCGCACGCGCTGCTCCAGCTTCTGAATGGCCTTCTTGCCGCCCTTGAGAGCGTTCGCTTCAGCTTCGTCCAAGCGCACTTGCAGCTCCTTGATCTGCGTTTCCAGGGCCTTGCGCAACTTCTCTTGAGTCTGAGCGTGATCCTGCTCAGCGCGCAGTTCGTCGGCCAACCTGGCCGCATCCACCATTGCTTTCTTCGCCTTCTCCTCCGAGTTCTTCGCTTCGTTCAACAACTCATCCAAGTCGGACTAAAAGAAAGAAAAAGGGAAAGAAACGTAAGAAGATAATACAACCTATTTATCCCTTTTAGAAAACAAATTTTATCGAAAACCGTTCGCTACTCACGTGCAGGGTCTGCAGTTCGGCTTCGAGTTTCCTCTTAGCGCCAGAAATGGAGGCGTTTTGGGCGCTCAGTTCGTTCAGTTGTTCGTGGCAGTCAGCAAGTTCTTGTTCGGCCTGGCGACGACCGCGGTCTGCTTGTTCGAGGAGAGTACGGCTTTCCTCAAGCTCGTTCTGAAGAGCATTAGCGCGGCGCTCCGAGATGCCGAGGAGTTCCCGGGCCTCGTCGCGTGCTCTCTGCTCCTCTTCGAGTGCGGTTTGCACGTCCTTCAGCTGTTGCTGATATCGTTTGATGTTCTTCTGCGCCTCGGCGTTTGCCTTGTTCGCGTGGTCCAACGCGATCTCTAGCTCGTTGATGTCCGCCTCCAATTTCTTCTTCATGCGCAGCGCCTCAGCTTTACCCTAAAAATCAAATTATATCGATTAAAAAAATTAGACGTGTTCTAATTTATTATTGTATTAACTTATTGCTTGCGTGAAATCTTTGTCCAGTTTTCGGGAAATGTGAAGGAAATTTTCCAGAAACACGACGCCTCACCTTGGCTTCTGCTTCGAGGGAGGCTTGCATGGAGTCGAGGGCGCGCTGGTGGTTCTTTCTGGTGTTTTCGAATTCTTCCTCCTTCTCTTGGATACGACGGTCGATCTCCTGTCTGACTTGGCTAAGCTCGAGCTGACTGCGCAGCACCTTGTTCTCCTCCTGTTCAAGAGCAGCTTCGGCCTCCTCCAGGGCTGCCTGAAGCTCATCTTTTTCAGCCTCCAAGCGCTTTCTGGCCTTTTCGATCTCGTGAATGTTGCGGCCACCTTCGCCAATCTGGTCCAACAGATCCTTCACCTCGTCAGCAAGATTCTTGTTCTCGCGACGCACTGCTTCCAACTGTTCCTGACCCTCCTCGTACGCGCCTGATTGAAAATATCAATAATTATTAAAGATTATAATTAATAAGAACTCTAATGATCAAATTAAAATATTAAGTAACAATGAGAATCGAGCACAAATATTCGGGCACATACATTATAATAAAAATTTTTTTAAATTAGTGGTGTATGATATGTACGTTTCATTCCCTTTCTTTGGACCATTATCAGCGCAAGTTAATAAATTAAGATGGAGTTACAACGTAAAGATCATTAGTCAAACGGATAAATACTATATTATATAAAGACGCGGATCGATTAATGTATAATATAGATAAAAAATTGAATTTGATGGCATCTCCCTCGTCAATTGTTTAGAAGTGTGCTGTTCATTGTAAGTATAATAAGCCATCTCGCATCTCGATTAATAAGAAAGAGTCTAGAGAGAATAAAAATTATAACACTAGATTACACAAGATAAAATGGATTTCAGGGCAAAATGGAAAATTAATAGAAAATTTAAAAAAATTAAACAGAATCCAAACAGAAAAAAATAAAAAATTGCAGGAATAAAACCTGTGTGATTAATAAATCGACAGCACAATCTCTATGAAAAATAATCTAAAATTGAAACTATAAGCTGCCCTTATTAAAAAGTGTCACAAAATTACCGAATTACAGAAATGGTACAAACATTTTGACCAATTATATAAATAATTGATCTCAAAATCTAAGACAGAAATTTCTGGAATTTGGGTGAGCCAATCGGGGATGGAGAAGGTGTCAAAGATTACATAATATTACATCCGTATGAATTGTTTAACTGTGATTTTCTTAATTGGATTTTCTTTGCATCTCCTTCCTAAAAATGTTTTTTAATTCGCTCTTGTAGGAAGCACTTAAGATATTCTAAGAGGTTCTCCCATGCAACAGAATTTTCAGAATTAAAACTTATAATAGTGAATGGAGCACTAAAATTATAAGCTGATGAGAAAGGCGATAGTGGTCAATACAATAAAATTAAAATTAATAAAGCAAAAAAATAAAATAAAATTAATGGACTCACAGTTAAAAGCAACCAATAAACATGTAACGATCTTATCTCGATGACGTTAAGAGAGACAATGATTTAGAGATATTTTTAGAGATATATGTATACGAAATGAACCGCATAAACATTGTAATAGTACATCGTACTATATAAACAAACCGCGCGAAACTAAATAGATGATACAGTATATGTAAATATAGTACAATGTAAATATGTAAATATAGTACTTTTTAAATCTCTTATACGTGTAATTTTATATTATAAATATAGTTTGAAAGCTTATTAATTTCAGAAATGTAGGATGTCTGAGAGGGATTTCAGTATCAGTTTGTAGATTCAAACTGAATTTTTGTCTCTTATGTATAAGTGTAATGTATAAGTATCTGTATTAGTATGTATAAGTTACGTTATATTATACATACAGATGAAAATACATATACTATAAGTACCTATATGTATTTTTGTCTCTTATGTATAGTATTTGAAATTAATCTTTTGGAGAAAGAAGGTCCTTTATCTAGAATTTCTCCCCATAAATTAGATTCTATTGTAATCCGTAGTCTGTTATGACAGAATTGTTGTGGTATTTCTTTTTTATGATTCTTATGATTCTGTTCTATTGATATTCATATGAATATCAATAATTATAAATTAATCATATGAAAATAATATGAAAATCATATGAAAATAATTAATAATGGTGTAATAATTTAAATTGACAAACACAAAACCAAAAAATCAATTGATTTTCCTTCACCTCTGAGCCTGAAGAGTTCGGTGCTGTAGTTGCGGCACTCCTTCTGACTGGCGTCTAGCTCGGCTGCGAGATCGTCGACTTTGAGCTTCCATTCGCCAATGATCTTGTCGAAGGCCTTCTGTTTCTTTTCGGCGGCGTTGGCGATGGCGGTAGCGCGATCCACTTCGATTTGCAGATCCTCCAGCTCGGTAGACAGCCGCTGTTTGGTCTTCTCCAGAGCGATAACCTTCTGGTTGAGAGACTCGATAGTCTCCTCGGCTTCGGCCAACCTGGCCTGCAGCTTTCTCTTCGCCTCTTCGAGCTCTTCAGCTCGGGCGACACCCTCGGACTCGTACTTGGTGCGCCAGAGTTGCGCTTCGGCATTGGCCTTGCTGAGCTGACGCTGAAGATCGGCCTTACCCTCAGCCTCTTCTTCTACTTGTTCGCGAATGTTATCCAGATCATGCTCCAGATTACGGAACTTGCCGAGCAAAGTGGCGCGTTCGCGCGACTCTTCATCCGCGAGTCTCTTCGTATCTTCTAATTGCGTAGTGAGTGAGATCTTGATCTTAGACAGCTGGCTAACCTGCGATTCAGCTTCCTCCAATTGGCGCAGCAGGTCACTGTTCTCGATCGACAATTTCTTCTTCGCGGCAAAAAAACCAAACCCCCCCCAAACAAAAACGGGTGCGTCGAAGTCGTTCAGGGTGCGGTTCACTTCCTCAAGTTTGCCCTGGGTCTCGTTCAGCTGGTGCTGCAGTTGCTTAACGATTTTCTCTTGGGCGGCCTGAATTTCGAAGAAAATTAGATCAAGCATAGATTGTTTTATTGATATAAGTATCTTTATACCGAGCTCTCTCTTAGATTATTATAATTAAAAATGTAAAATCAATATCAAATTTTTCATTGATCTCTTCAAATATGTTGCGCTTGACTTTAATACGAAAATTTAAGGAGGATTATTAAAAAGATATATGTATTATATATATATATATTGTGTGTGTGTGTGTGTATAATATAGATTAAATAAATCAAGATAAAATAGAAATAGCTAAAGCATTTTAGATTACACGAAAGAGATATCTTTTGAATTTTAATTTCTCAATCGTAATAACGTATTAAGAAGAAATAATCGAAAAGTGAGCTCAAGTTTAGTACGCACACATACGAAAGCAATGCTGAGCAAGCAGGAATTATCGACTCACTTGTCACTCAAGTAAATGATTCGTGAATCCTTGGGAGAGGGGAGACAATCCTTAGATCTGTTTCTGCGTCTCTGCACCTAGCGAAAGCTGTTAGTCGCGTTAATCCGGGTATTGTTAACGTGAACCGGTCTTACCTTTTCATTGCTCAGGTGGTCGCAGGATGTGCGCAAGTCGTTCAACTCACTATAGTACTGCACCTTCTCCTTCTCAACCCTGATCGGATACGGAAACAGTTGAAAGGATTACGATGAATGATGATGGCACGATGAATAACGGATATCGTTTGGTTTACATTCCAGAATGCCGGGTTAAACTACTTCAAGATTCATGATTATGTCTTCCAAAAGTATATGACTAAAATATAAGTAACTTCATCGACAAAAAAGTGAATAAATAAGGAAATAATATAAATATTATTACGGAATTTATGTCAAAATTGAATTAGAACAAAGAATTAAAATTCAATTAATTCAAACTAAATTTCAAAAATTAATTAAAATATAATATAATAATACGTACATTTTATAATACACATTTTATTTCATTAAATATTTTTATCTGATTAAAAATAAAGAATATTAATAAATTTCTTTTCAAGGCAATTGTAAAAAAGACAAAAATATTTAATCCAGCATTCGTGATACAACATGACAATTCAAGTAATAAAACTTTGCACAATATTATCTCTTCAGGGAATAACTTCATTCTGACAATCACATGTTTTTTACGGATCGAGAGGATTATTAAGGGATATTAATGACGAACAAGGTTCCGAAACTACGTTTGAAAGATGCAAATGTAAGAAACACTTCTGTGTTCATTCCTTTTTTCTTTTTTTCAAGTACCTTCTCCCGAGAAACCTGATCCGTAACAGCGCGTGAATTGTTCAGCTCAGAGTGGATGTCGTGTCGGCCCTTTTCGGCTCTATGAAATATTACATTATAGTTTCGCTGTTTTTCCGCTGATCTTCTTTTTTTCCAACAAAAGTCTAACAGCCATTAATACCGAAAAGTCGAAGCTCATGTCTAATTGTCGATCTTACCAAGTCTATTTTAACGTCGTAAAGTTATTTCTTATCTTCGGTGTGTGCTAAATTTTCTATTAATCATCAATAACCTAATAAAAACTTTTATATAGCGACTCTTAACAAAATTTTTGAACCCACTTTATCTCCAATTAATTTTTCTTTCAATATCAAATTCAATATTATTCAATATTAAATTCAATATTAAATATTTAAAAAAATTATCTTGTTATTTATGTTGTATTGTTCCTCTTTATTGAAAAAAAGAAAATCAGTCTAACAAACTCACCTAGCTTTAAGTTTATTGAGAGTGTCGATTTGTTCTCCCATCTCGGCCACGGCATCATTGTGTTTCTTGCGCAGGCTAGCCAACGAGGATTCATGCTGGATGTTTGCCTCCTCGAGATCCCTTCGAAGTTTGCTGAGCTCGGCTTCTCGCTTCTTGTTCAGCTCGATCTGAGCGGAAGTGGCACCACCGGCCTCTTCCAGACGTTCACCGAGTTCCTCGAGTTCGCGAGCGAGATCGCTACGTTGCTTCTCGGCCTTGGCGCGTCCGCCGCGTTCCGCCTCGATCTTGAAGAAAGAAATGCACGTTGTCATCCCATCATGTATTTACGATAGTAGTAGTTATGGTAGTTGTAACATAAGAAATAGTAACATACTTTTATAACTAAATGCTGATTAACATCTTTTAATCAATTTTTAAAATTAATTAAATAAATAAATTTAAATTAATTTAATAAATCAATTATGTCAATAACATTCATTAAAAATATTTAAGATTAAAATATTTTTGTTCCCTTTTTCAGGCTGAAAGTTTTGGGAATATAATACATTTTCTTGATTTTTAATTTTGTTATACCTCTTCCTCGAGTTCCTCAATGCGGGCTTGTAACTCCTTAATCTGTTTCTGTAGTTTGCCGACTAAGGATTGCTCGTCCTCAAGTTTGGCAGTCAGAGACGAAAGTTCCTTGTCTTTACGTTGGATAGTCTGTTCGAGTTCCTTCTTGTTTCTTTCAAGATCGGCAACAGCTTCCTGCGTGAGCTTCAGGTCACCCTCTACCTTTCTCTTTGCTTTCTCTACGTCGGCACTGCAAATTAAATTTTAATTAATTTTAACATCCTCACTATAATATTTCATGATTTCTTAATTGTTTATATATACATATAATATTTCATTTTATTTCTATAAAAGTATATTATATTTATACTGTATTATATATTTATATTATATAAAATTAATTTTTGAAAAAAAATTATTAATTAGCTACATATTTTACTTTTAATTCATTTTTAATTTCTTTTTCCAAGAAAGAAACTCAAGAAAAAATAAAAAAATTGAAAAAAAATTATGATCAAGTAGCTGTGGTTTTTTAAATCTTGCATAATGTTAAATAATCAAACGCATCGAATTTGCTTACCGTGACTTCTTCTCACGCTCGAGAGAATCCTCAAGTTCGTCGAGAGTCTGTTCGAGCTTGAGCTTAACCTTATTAAGGTGGTTGACTTTATCCTCGGCGGCCTGGAGTTCCTCGCTAGTCTTCTGATTGACCTCACCCTGGTTCTTTTTCTCCTTATTAAGTTTATTGATGAGCTCGTCCTGGTGGGCAATCTCGTCATTTAAGTTTCTGATTTGATGGTCTTTCGTCGCCTTATCTTGCTCAGACTTCTGTAAATTTAATTCGAGATCTTCGATATCCTTCTTCAACCCGGATACTTCTTGCTCGAGTTTCTTCTTATTCTGGAAGAGATTATTCCTCGCGTCCTCTTCTTCCTTGAATCTGTCACTGAGATCCTATGTGAAAAACGTTTGGATAAGTATCGACAATATTTCTTTGCATTTACAATAGAGTATATTAATTATTAACAGATGATTATACATATATCTCCATGAATTTAAAAATTTTGATTGTACGTCAGTATTCTTTGAAATTTTAATTATTAATATTTTATTCATTTTCTTATTTAATATTATAGTAGTATTGAATTTTTTTTTATTTAATGTTCTATTTTTTTATTTTTAATATTATATTTGCTACTTCCTTCGTTATTCTGTTCCAAACTCACTAATATTTTATTTTACCTATATTTGTTTTAACATTATTATTACTACAATACATTTACTTTTAATATTTTAATTTATTTTTACTTTTATAATATTATTATTATATTTTCATTATCATTACATTATCATATATTCGGATTACTTCATAAACCCTATTTACGATCCATAACATAATTGTATTATACAGATTCGTGAACAGTAGCAGCTTTCGACTGCAGGCAATTTAAAATGTAGCTCAGTATTAATCTCCTTTTTTAAGATGACATAATCTCCGGAATCTTGTTTGCCGAAGAGGTATTTGGGTCGATGACAGGTTTACACGTGGAATTTATCTCTCGCTGGAGTATCCTTTGGCGTGCGCCAAGTCCCTGCGTCGAGAATGTCGAACGCATCTCTTTTCCTCTCTGCACAGCCACGCGATTAATTGGCATTGACGCGCAATTACGAGACGGTCCACACGCACAGGCACCTAATATTAGTTAATGCGGGGGCAAAGAATATTGGCACAACATCTCGCCCGGCCGGCACGATCAATCTCCCCGTTCATCACGTTTATCTCTTCATCGGTCCGTTCAGATTCGGCGACCCGAGTCTATATATATTTGCCGAGAAAAACTCGAAATTTCTACGGCACTTTTTATAGAAGTATTTTAAAAAATTATTATTAAGTAACTCAGGGTCATGAAGAATGTAATATTTGTTTATTTTGAAAAAGTTTTGAAAGTTACTCCACGAAAAAACAAATAGGAAAAACACGAGAGAGAAAACAAAGATGGAACAAGCTAAAGTCTTCTTATCAATTAATGTTTAAGAGAATTTTCAAAAGAAAACATGAAACAATCATTATATAATTAATAAAACCTGACAAAAAATTCTTGGAAAAGAAAACAAAACAAAAAGAGAAGAAAGAGATATAGATAGAGACAGAGAGAGAGAGAGAGAGAGAGAGAGAGATCAACATTATCGAAATCAGAATCATCTCTCTTTCTCTCTTTCTCTCTCTCTCCAACTAGGATGACTGATTCAGTGCAGAATCATATCCTGAGCAGGTGGAAGAATTGGTGGCGACAGCAAAGAAATGACATGGTCTCGTCGACGATGATGAAGAGGCCACGAAGGAGATACGGCTGTATGACTATGACGCACGCCTGCACGAGCATGCATGCGGCATATGACGGCAACCTCCTTCGTTTTCTCTCGCCTATAAATACACCCTACACCTGTTACCTCCTTCGTTTTCTCTCGCCTCCACTCCAGCAAGCTTAAAGCCACCGCCCACTTTTAATAACCTGGAATCTGGGATCTTCTAAATTTGTTGCCGTTGCCCTCTCTCGTTCACTCTCACTCTCTCTCTGTCTTCACCTCTCTTTTTCTTTTTTTTCTCTCCGGTTCTCTTTCCTTCTTCCTTCTTCCTACATCGCCTGGCCGTAAATGGTGGCGTTTAACGTCGAAGTCTTGGCCGTAGTCTTCCGGCTGCCTTTAATCGTGAGAGGATCTCTCTCGACATCAACCGGGCCAATCGCGATGCACTCGATGCGAAAGCTTTTAATAGGCGCACCTCGATCACGATATTAGTTTGTTTAACGAGCTAAAAGAGCCTCTTGATGGCTCGACAACGATTTGGTAGAATTAAAGAAGACAGTTATAATTAAAATAATTATATTAACAATAATTGAAAGTGTATGAAGTAAAAGTTAATGAAAAGTGAAACAGATATCAGATAAAATGAAGCAAAATTAATTGTAAATAAATAAAGAATATTTATTTAGCCAAAAGCAGTATGACTAATATAGAACAAATTCCTTGATAAGTGTTCAAAAAAATATCGTATTGATTAAAAATATTGTAAATACTTTCGTGTAATTTCTTTAAGAAAAATGATTATTTTACTGCTACATTTGTCTAATGATTTATAATTTAATCAGGTTCAAATTTAATTTATAATGGTTACTTCATAATATCACCTTTTATCCTCCAATTAACTAATCAATTTAGAAACTCTTTCTAATAATCTTTTTAATAATTCATATTTTTCATATTTGATTTTTTAGCATATTTTATTTAAACATTTCTATTCTAATTCCACCAAGATGGGATATCAAGTTGTTTATTGGAGAACAAGAAACGAGTAGACATTACGACCCGATGACAAGGAATGATGAGTAGCCGTGGTTTTAAGTGGATGTTTAAAAGATACTGTTAAAAATAGTCTGGAATCCAGCTAAAAAGAAAGAGAAAAAGAGAGAGAGAGAAAATCTGGAATTCTAGTTGCAATCACGACTCGTCTATTTTCTGCGAGCGCGACGCCTCTGAGAAGTTATTGCCATTGCCTTTTCTCCAGCGTGTGTTTCTGCGCGTGCTTAACAACCGGATAAAAATACTGGTGTTCACCATGTTGATGTGATCGTTCAGAATTTCGACGATTCTCAGATTCCTTTGGTGAGTATTTACGACGAAGGGAAACAATTTTGAGAAATATGATTGTACAGAATAAACGCGAAGAAATTTTTTAGAAAATCGTGACAAGTTCTCTCTCTTTCTCTTTCTCTCTCTCTCTCTCTCTATTTCGTGAAATAATTTCAAAAAAATTTTAGAATTGTTACGAAAAGAAGCGATTTTAAAGCAATACTGAAGAAATCGTAAAAAAAGCAAAATTAATGGATATTTTATTGATTAAAACTCTAATTGTTCAAAGATGAGCAAGATATTCGGATTTTATTATGAATTTCCCATTAAATAAAAATCTTAAGAGATGAAAAAATGATTAATAATAAAAATCTTGTCAATAATATCTTGATAACCATTAGTTTTGAGAGAGAGACATAATTAATTATAATAAATCATATTCGAAGCTGCTAGTTAGTTCTTGGACATTTGCATTTTCTTAGATGGACCTGGAGAGAAATACAGGTTTTCTCTCTCTTTTTAATAATTTTGGGACTGTCTTATAAATAGATTTTAGAAATATCTTAAATAGACAGAAAATATTTTTTAATTTTCATTAAAATTATTATTGTTATTTCTGCTATTTAAAAAGAAAGAGAGAGACAGAAAAAGAAAATATTAAATGCTTATTCTTAAAGGAGTACGAAAAAACTTGTCAGGAAGCAACGCGCAGCTGGAATCTCTCGGAAAACATCATTCGTGGATGACGTTAAATCGGGGAAAGATGTAACAAGGTTACGCGAAATGTATGCACGGTGTGCACCGTAATTTTAGCAGCGCGATATGACCGAATATATAAGCGTCGACCGCGTAACCGGATGAGTTGTCGTCCGCGCCACGCTCGGCACGAAGAAAAATAGCGCGTCTGACTAATTCCGCGCCTCCGCTACTTTGTCGCGCTCGCGAGCTTGCGAAATCGTGCGCTGCGTGTAACTCGAGCCGATTCAAATCATGCAAAACACCCCTCCTCCCAACCAGTTAATGTCACTTAAATCGTGCGACTCCTTCTTTCTCTTTTTGCGAAGAATTTCTCTCGTTGTCGAAAAATCGATAAATCCACCATCGATTTGCGACGATGTGATATGACATAATTTTAATGTGAGACCGAAAAAGGTTCTAATCGAAATTTTTTTTTATCTCTCTCAAAATAAACGAAATTTTAGAATTCTGCTTGCAAACTACTTTCTATTTGTTGTGCTTATTCTAATATTATTATATTATTATATTATATTATATATTATTATATTATTATATTAATATTATTATTTTTATTATATTATATTATATTATATTTTATACATTTATATTATATTATATCATATTATAAATTATATTTTAAATATTGCTATTAATATACTTAATACTTGATATTGTAATTTAATTTAGAAGTTTAGTCAGGTACAATTAATAAACGTTACTGACAAATCATAGTTCTATGAGCGATGATTCTAATTATATAGCTTCTCGCCCTTCGACATCGATCTGCGCACAACTTGCGCCACTGTGCTAATTACGCCGCTAATTATATTACTTTCTGCCCTTCACAGTTGACTGACTGTGGCTTGCGCCAAATAATTGAAAATAATTTCATATTGCAATTTTTATAATAATTTGAAAAATTTTCAAATATTTAGAAATAGTGAGAAGTTCTTTCAATATTAGCTTAATTCACGTAATTATGATTCTACTATCTTTTCAATGATAACAAAAATAAAATTTTTATCATTATTTTTAATAATATCTCAACAATATAATAATCATCTTTGAATAAATTTAGAAAATACGTATTGGCAACACACAATTGTTATTTTTGATTAACTATCGAAGATTACAAAAGGCAGTTAAAAGTCATTTTACATTAGTCGCAAACACTTAATCGCATATTCGATATACAATTAAAAAATTTATACGATTAAATATACGATTAAAAAATTAATTTTCTAGAAAGTCTCTAGAAATTGAATGTGAAAAATTGAATAAATGTAGAATGACCTAAAAAAGAACTAAAAATATCGCGCATTTGAAATTGCTATTATCATTCTATGAAACTTTTATTTTTTCTCGATATAAATAAGAGTTTTAAACAAAACACAAAATTTAGATATAAAAACCCATAATTAGTAACATTAATCAATTTTAGAAGAGAACATTTTTAAGCTCGTAATAATTGAAGCTAATAAGCTTTAACAGAGAAAGTTTCTAAACTCACGAAAACTTGATGCTAGTAAATTTCAATAGTAAAATTTTTCAAGGTTTAATCAATCAATAATAACTGTTGTTAAACGAATTTTTTTCTTATTTATTATGTATTTTATTAAAGAAAATCAACTAAAATTCTCACCTGGAGTTGTGATTCGACGTCGGCCTTTTGCGCAGCTAATTTCAAAGACTTCTCCTGGAATTCGGAGAGCGAGCCCTTTTCACCCTCCAACTGGCGCAGCAGGTTTGTCTTTTCGCTGAGGAGCTTGGTGTTCAGTTCCTCAAACTCCTTGCGCAGCTTTTCCTCCTTCTCAAAGGCTTCCTGCGCCTTCCTGGCTTTCTCTTCCAGCGCCTGTAACGAAGCCATTTCACCTTCGATCTTGCCACCGTTCACCAGCGAAGTCGGATTCTCGATCAGCACCGTATCGCCCATTATTGAGTCACCCTCGGAGAAAAACCGAGGAATACACGCGCGAGTGCACTAGATTTCGATTCTTTTTCTCGTAAGTACCCGGAGTTAGGAAATCTTCAAAAGAGAGAAGAGATCCCCGGGAAGAATCGGTCGATCGAACGAGGGTACGAATGTCGCGAGAAGCCTTTAAAGGGGTCGGTTTTTCGACGATCGCTCGGAGACGCAAGGAAACAGCGGACGGGACTCGGAAGTACGATCGGTCCCTACTTACGTCTCGAGATATCGAAGAGAGGAATTTTTCAACACCCGCGTGAATATGTGTGCGTATACGAGGACGAGGCTTCTCCCTCTTTGTTCGTCGGGCGGGTTCGCGTAATTTCGAAGGGGTCGGCGCGAGGTCGCGGGTCCAACTGGTCCCGGATTCAGTCGAAGCCCAACTTTTCTACCCGTGCCTGTGGTCCCTCTACCGTGCCCGTTTCCGGCAGCCAGTAAGGAGCAAGCCATGACGATCTTGATCGTGGGCGTCCCCACTCCAGTGGCGCCTCGCCACTGTACGTGTAAAAATATTTATAACCGATCCGATACTATATTTCAGGGGGGTAAGAGCAGAAGAAGCAGAGAGCAGTTTATGTCCGCGGAGGGGGTCGGTCTTAGACGAAATTAGAAGCGTTCCGGAAGGGTTGCCCTCTCTCTCTCTCTTTCTCTCTCTCTCTCTCTCTCTCTTTCTCTCTCCAGCGACCACCCCCTTTTTGGCAACTCCAGAAGGTGCAAAGTGGATAAGTGGATCGTAAAGAGATCGCTCAAGTGAGCGAATGTGGGAAGATATATCAAAGCGAACGGAGAAACTTCAATGATGCTAACCGGAAAAATTTTTAGAAGAGTCTACGATAACGTACTCTTTTCTTTTTCTTAGCTATAATACTATTAGTGTTTTTATTACATTTTGTCATAATGATCATAAATATCTAGAACTGAAATGTTCTATTTTTAGAAGGACGTAACTGTAGCGGTGATTTTGTTATGTTTGTTACAAATAACATATGAATTAGTACAGCTATGAAAATAAAGAGATTTAACTTAAATTAAACTATTAAAAATAGAAATGACAAAGAGTAGAAAATGTAAAAAAAATTAAAAAATAAAATTATTACTTAGTAGTAGTATTAATGTAAAGCAATTAATAATGAATAGTTGATCAGACAAGACTGTTTTAGTAAGAATTCAAAGAGAATGAAAGAAACTTGAGATTGATATTAATTCTTTTAAGTTTCTTCATAGAATCCATGAGCCAAATTTTGAGCGAAATATTATATTTCGTTGTTGCATCTCGAATTAATCATACACTGTCGTATCAGGAATCAGTATTATGACGTAAAAATGACTAGACGAAATTAGAAGCGCATTCCGAAGAAGGTGGAGCGCGTTTCGAAAAAATATGGGGTCTCCTGAATGTCTCTGAAGGACGAATAATTGTATGATCCTTTTCGGAAGAGCCGAGTCTATTAATAAAAGGCGGCTTCGGTAACATGATCGAACGTTGATTCACCGCTGGCTGTCTTTATTATGCTTCTAATTTGGAACACCAGAACAGTATCAGTGAACTGAACTGGAGAACGGGAGTGTGCACGGATTCCCCTAATCCTCGTTAATTTGGGATTATAGAGTCAAAAATATAGATGGATAGTTTGAAAGCAGAGGGGGGGTCAGGAGGTTGACAGAATTAGAAACGTCGGCGTCCCGAAAGGGTTGACTGAGATTTCTTTCGAAATTCTTCTAAATCAAAATCTTTCACTACCGTACTAATGATTGATTTAATAAAACTTTAATAAAACAAACATACAATTTGCAAAAGCAACAATAAAATAAAATTTAATAAATTGAGAAAGAAAAACTCTCAGAGTGGTGGATTTTTTAAATCTAAATATTTAACGCCACAATTAATTCACATTCTTATTAATTAACAGAATATTTTTTAAAGTTAAGTCTAAGAATATATGAATAAGGCAGAGAGGTGTGGCAGAGACGCACGGTAAAACCGTGCGATTTTGACGGTTTTAAATTTAATGGAGAAATTTGGGTCTAAAAACAAAAGTACAATGTATATTCGAGTTAAAGTATTATAAAAGTAAAAAAAAATATATGGAAAAAGTTCGATTTCGAGGAAATTCCGATTTAAAGCTAGTCGAGAGTTTATGTGCGAAAACGAGAAGACCAGGCGGCAGATAAATAAACGCGTGCGTCTGGAAACTGGAGCCGTTACCATCCGGGCAAAAGAAGAAACAAATTCCACGGGCGATTTCAAGCGGACGGCACTGTTAAGCACGAAGCTCAGGTCGTAAATCACCGCCAAGCCGGAGCTTTATTTTGCCAAGTTTCCGCGGCCTTTCGCGAGTTTCCGATTTCACAGAATATTTCGATTTTGCAGCACTTACTTTCTTTCTCCAGTGTAACGAATGTTAGCAATCATGTAATCTATCATGTTGCAATAGTTGAGGATTTCTTTGAAAAGAATTCTTTGAAAAGAATTCTTTGACAATTTGATCATCGGATATAATTGAAGAATTCAGAGTAAATTTGCAGAATTAAAGACATAATTTGTATTATTTATTTGAAATGCATAAAATTTTATAAATTTTATAAATTTTATAAATTTTATAAATTTTATTAATTTTATAAATTTTATAAATTATGTTTGAAAAAATAAAATTAAAAAGTTTAAATTAATTCAAGAGTCAAGATAAAGATTGAAAAATGTAACAAGTAAAGTAAAATAATAGTAAAATTCAGAAATTTCACATAAAAAAGTAACATTTCTGCTCTAAACTGTTTAAAATTAATAGTACTAAATTTTAATAATTCTAAATAATAGTATTAAAATTTTCTTATTGTCTTTACTATAATTAATTCACAGGGTGTTGATCGAGAATCGTACACTTCATTCTCCTAAAGCTTAAAATAGAAAGATAAATTTGCTGACAATACATCTATACACTAAATTTGTCAAAAGCACATCATAATTAAACTTTATTATATTAAAAAATTCAAAATAGAAAGAAAAAACTTTATCACGAGATTTTCACATTTTTTATATATGTAGAGAAAAAAATTGTAATTTCTCTAATATTAATTTAATCCAAAGGTTAAATGCGTCTAAACAGACCAATAATAGATAATAATTTAATAAAAGTCAAATAGATAAACAATAGTGATTGTAGGGAAAATTGCAAAAATTTAGAAGAAAGATCAAGCTATTAATTTAATTATTTTAATTATCTTTAAAATATCTTTAAACAAAATAACTTGTTAATAGAATCGACTTACGGCCAGCTCGTCCTCGATGCGAGTGACATTGAGCAAAGGCTTGATCTTCTGCCATAACTTCCACCACGGCCAGGTACGGAGTTGGAGATACTTCCTCAGGTTCCTCTGAACGACCACGAGGGCCAGGCGTTGCTCCTGGAGTTTCTTGTAATCCTTACGAGACAGGTAACCCCTGATGTAAGCTTGCATCCAAGACACAATCTTGCCGAGACGCTCATCGCGAAGTTCTTCCATCTGACCCAGGACTCCGGCACGGAAGAATACCTATTTTTTCAGAAGCGAAAAAGAAATTATAAATATTGAGAGAGAGCGGGAGAGAGATCACACTGTAACAGAACTTCAAGATGTACCTCGATTATCAAACATAATAATAAAATTAACGCTCGATTTATTTGCACTAAAAAAATATGTAATAATTAATTTAAAGATCTCCAACAAGAGATAATACAAATAATTAAAGTTAAAATAACTATTGGTTAAAAATTATATATGTATAATTATCATACAAATGTACAAATAATTTAGCTTTATGATGATTTAATTTTTATTAAATTTGATGGCTTCACTGAAAGATAATCGCGGTACATCGCACAAACTAATCTTCCATGCCGCTTTTAGCTCAGAAAGAGGGTCGTTATTTGACGATAGGAGGTAGACAGAGATTGCTTCACACTTCTCGAGGGATTACACCACGCTGAAAATTGATTTGGCAAAAGTATCCTTTGTTAGCGTGACTGATGATAGCTCGTCATTAATTTGCTCGAACGAGGCTGTAAACAATTAATTGCCGAAGCCACGCGGTGTTAAATTGACACTCTTCGACGTTTAATGGCCAACATTTTCGTATGACTGCTCAAAGATCGTAAATAGACAAAGAACATGTCGCATATTCTTCGGAAAAAGTATTACAGAATATTCCGAGAAACCCGGAAGATTCGAATCTGAAAATCGATTACTGACTCGATCTTAAATTTGCAATTTCATCATCTAAAACATTTTTCAAATCTGTCCAAGATTCTTCGAAAATTTAAGCTTTAATTTTCTTCTTCTTGCTGTTGGCAAGTAAATCGTCGACGCTGTGAGAAAGCAACACAAAAACTCCTGAAACATTCGCAGGACGATTCAACGGTTGACGTTTCACACATCTTGCGAATATCTTCGAGATCTTTTGTGCTGTCTGTGACAAATTTGCGATAGCATTTACGCATCGTGATATTACAGTTACGACGTGGACCACAGGTGTTCGATACCTTGGTGTGACCCATGCGGTACTGATCATTCTCCAGATTGATCGCGTCCAAGATGATCTGGGTGGCCTTTTGCGGCTCGCAAGGCTCTTTCACGGCATTGGCGCACAGAATTTTGTATCTGCGTTCGTGGCCGACCGCACCGTCAAGTGTTTTGCGGTTCGATGTGTGAGGTGGTGATACATATTGGTATTTGATGATGTATGTGTTCACAAAACAAACAGAAAAAAATCACCACGCCAGGTTAGAGGTTTGTTGTATTATTACTTCTCGTTGCTGTAAGATCGAGAATATAGTAGGGGGGGTGATGGAAGAAAGATCCAAGAAAAAAAATAGTATCCTTCGAGGATACTTTGATTGGGATGATCCATTTCATGTCAATCTGGGACAAGGTCAGTTAAAACACGAGATCTTCGGAGAATCACCTTGCTATCGAGAATTTGTAAAATTTATAGAACAAATTAATGGCTCGATGGAAAAGGGATCGTAAATATAGAATCACGAAACCAATTTTCATCCAAAGTTAAAAATGCGATAGTACTGTAAAAGAAAATTGATCCTCTCGAATACTCGCGCTTCAAGATGTGTTGTCCTTATGTTTCTACCACCTAGTCGCTATGGGGCATCGACGTTTCAAGGGTTAAGTACACCAATGACAATAGATAGACAGTCACTTACGTCGACGATGTTCGAGTGACTGAAACCGCTAAATTATTAACAATCAAATTATAAACTTTACCAGATTTTAAAACGATCTAAAATTAAGACAACGGTTTCGCTCGTCGAGCATCGTCGATTACGCTCAAAACCGTGTTACAAGATTATTATCGGTCAGGACCAGACCGAAACTTGCGATCAGGACGGGGAAGGGGGGCAAGGGAGTAAAACGTGCCTTGGTGTGTCCAAGACGGTACATATCAGCGTCAAGGCCAGTGGATTCCAGAATAGCCGCAGCTGCGTCCTTGGGCTCCTTCGCCTTGTCGACCGCTGCGGGCGCCAGGATTTTGTACCTAGAGAGGGATATCGGGGTACACGGGGAGGGGGAAAACGTGCGAACTAATTAATACGGGTGTTCTAAACATGAATTTCTGTAGATTTATACTCCCTTCTGTCGTCTCCTGATCGACTGTCGCTTCTTCTCGATCGCTAAATCATGATTTTTAAAGGAAAAAATCGGGAGCACTTCAAGTGCGTTAATTACTGGGGACTGATCCTCTAATCTAATCAGGTATTTTAAATAATCGAACAGATTCGGACATCTAACTGGATTTTCTATCTGTTTTTACGAAACGATTTATGGGGTAGACAAAACTGACGGCACTCGAATATACACATTATATTGCATTCAATGAGGGGAGCATCGTGCTGAATTCATGAGGCAAGATTCCAGTGTGGATCGTCCTTAAGTCTCACCGATTTATAAAAACAACTTTAAATTAACAGAATCATCTGCGAAAATACGCAAGATCGTTATATTAATAAAAGAATATAAACAGATTAAACACAAGTTCGAAATTTCATATTGAAACCAACGAAAATTTAGTATATCATTTAACGTTGATACTTGGAATATCGGATCTTGGAATACTGTTGTCGCAAATTTCTGAACCTCCGGATCATCCACATAAAGAAATCTGTCTCTAATTCCTCGAACTGGGGTGTGAAAAGTGGTCTATAAATTTAGAACAATGGGGCGATGGAATCATCAAATCCATTCTATCGAGGGTACATCAACTAGCCTTAGTGTGACCGATCCTATAGCTGTCCGGATCGAGTCCGATCTCCTCAAAGCATTTAGCCGCGGCAACCTTGGGATCGCTTTGAGCTGCCATTATGGCCGGCGCTAGGATCATGTAACTACACGGTACACAACATAAAGATCCAGTTACTATATGCGTCGCACCCGAAAAGAATAATTCTTTCCTACGCTCTCACTCACGTAAAAATAAATCGGACAAGCTATGTTATATTTTCCGCAAAAAATTGAGAAATTCTATATATAGATATAAAAAAAGAAAGAAAATTAATTTTTTAAATATGCTTAAAAATTCTTTCCGAAAAAAATAACTATTTTAATTCCGTAGCATTCTGAAATCTATTATTTCCCTGACTTATCTCGTTCATTATAAAATAAAGAAACTAATGTAATTGACTAGTTCTCAGAAAAATCCGAAATTCGTGTCCCTACTCAATTTTACCCGTTATTAATATTATGTCTTTAGAAGGTGAAGAGAGAGAAAGGTTAGGACAGAGGTGATAAAAGAGTAGGAGGGAGTATAGGGGGAGGTACAAGTTAAAATAAGAAGGGTTAAGTGAAGGTAGGTGGAGGTTGTCTAGGGTAAATATAGATAAGATAGCGATAATGGGGGCGGTGCGGAGTAAATAAAAGGCAAAGGGGTAAAAGATAATAAGGTAGAAGGGTTAAAAGGTAATAGAGTTATATGTAAAAGGTAAAAGGTCAAAAGGTTAAATGGAAAAATGTAGAAATGTAAAGGTAAATGTATATGGTCAAGGTAAGATGTAAAAATTGTAAAAATGTAAATTGTAAAAGGTAAAAATGTAAAAATGTAAAAATGTAAAATGGAATGAATAATGTAAAAGGTAAATTGGATAAGGTAGGTTACGTTTAGGGTAGAGATAATGTAGAGTAGAGTTTAAGGTATGGGTTATGAGAGGTCCAGATTGTTTGTAACCAAGTCCCTCTTCTTGGCATAACAGCCGAAGAGTAATGTCGAATAATAATATTATGTCTTTAGATTAATATTTTTTTATGGAAACTATACCAGTATAGTTACTTGTACCATACATAATTTTAGTGTTCTTGTTTCAAAATAAAACATGGCAGTTGATCAAATACCCTAAATATCATTCCCTCATCATGTCCCAAACTCAACATTTCGATGATATAACGTAATTAATTCATCTTGTTTTATGAAAACGTTCATGTTAATTACATTAATTACTTTAAAAATACTGTATTTTAAAGTAAATATGCCTTTTATTAAGTACACAGACGAAAATCATTTGATAATTCATTGTCTATCTCGGTCCCAAAAAAAAACATCATTCCCTCACATTTTATAAACACTTGTGTTGTACTTTTAAATTTAGTGATACGTTGCCGCGCTTATGAATTTTTAATAGTTGACAATACTGCCAATGTAACCATAACATCATTGTTGCTCAGCACGAACAGATTTGTAGAAGCGCAATAATTTTCTGCTAATTATTTCAACATTACATTTTTATGTATCATTCCCTCACTGTAAAATTTAACAAGGTAATTATTTTATTATGTAATAATTTATATGGTATCTTACATGTTTCAGGAGGTAAAAAAACTTGCCTCATCGTCTAAATTAAAGTGAGGTTATATACGATCACTTTTTGTTGATTATGTTTGATTTTATCATTCCCTCACTATCATTCCCTCATTTTTATCATTAAAAAAATTTATGTTAATGTGATAAGTTTTTCTTTAACAATTCAATTAGTTTATTAAACTAATAGATAAATTAAAATAAAATAAAAGTCGTTATAAAATAACAATAACAAATAAAATATTACAGATCTCAGTAATTTAAGAAAAATATTTGTCAAAGTGTTAAAAAACAAAAAATTTTCAAAAAATAAATTTATATTTTGAAAAAAAAATTCATAATTTACTTTTTAATTTCATGATAGTAACGTAAATATAGCAATGATATGAAAAAAACTCATTACTTCACTTAAATCATCATTCCCTCATAATTCACTTTTTTCATTACCATATAATTATAATTAAAATTAAGAAAAGTTGGGGACCACGTAAACAGTTGAGGTAAGGCACTTCTGTACTACATATTATGTAGAAAAAAATGTTAAATATATTAAGTTTTTTTTGTATTTTGAAACGTCATTTTTCGCATTTTTCTGAGAACTAGTCAATTAAATAATTGCATTAAAAGTCGCTAATGAAATATCAAAGTATAGTAATAGAAAAACCTGTTATGTCCATTATGCTTAAGAGATATAATAGTTTAGGTTATGAATAATAAAAAATTAATTTAATATAATAAAAAAATATAATAAGATAATTTTCTTAATACTTAGTAAACTCAAAATAAATCAATAGATATTTTAAACTATAAATTATTGCGAATGCTCGAAGATCGAGGAGAGAGATTTCTATAAAAGAGACAATTTCTATAAAATATCAAATAAAACTTTCAGATTATACTTTCAGTGTCTAGAATCAAAGACATCTTCAAAATGTAAATTTCATACAATATACAATACATATACCGATATACCGAAAAAGTTTTTATGTTTATTATACACTTAAAAGAAATTTAATTCCTCGACTCGTCGACTCTTCGATTTTCCACAAATATATATAACTAATAGCAAAAGAAAAATAAAAGAGATTCTCACCGTAGCTTGAAATCAGGATATACCATTCTGTTGGGAAAACCTTTACGACAAATACGGATGCCTTCAAGCACACCGTTACAGGTGAGCTGATGCATAACTAGATGGGAGTCGATCACACCCGGCTGCTTCAATTCGTTGGGGATGATGCAACGGACGAAGTGGGGCTGGGTCGCACGCAAGGTAGTCATCAGATTGTTCAACTGCTCCCTGTAGGAGGACGATACGGTGGAAAAACCACCGCCCTTCTTGCCACGTCCACCCTTGCCGCCGCCGCCGCCGCCAGCGTCACCGGACTGACCGGGATGATCGGCGAAGATCTCAATTAGTAGCTTGTTAGTGGATTTCTTGAATTGATCGACTACTGTGTCGTTCAACGGGTCCTTGTTCTTCTCCAGCCAACCGGTGATGTTGTATGGTACCTGAAATCCGAAGAAACTGTCAGTTCTGTCTAAGAATGATAGAGGGTCTACGCGTTTTCGAATTTTTAACGATGTGATAATGTGTAAATAAAATCGATAAATAAAATTATCGAAAAAAGTCAAACACTGCGCTTCTTAAATCACATATAATTAATTTCATGCAAAAATTCTTTTCTCTAAAACGATGTAACTGTTAATGTTATTCGTGCGAAGTAAAGTAGATGGAACCTTAAATATTACACGTAAGGATAAAATCAATATTATCTTCTTTTAGCAAAAAATTAATTCTAACTTTTTTTCAAAAATAAGGCAGTGCGTTTTTTGAAAAAGTTACACCATTCTTATAAGATAAGAGAACTCTTCGTACGTTGCCAGCATAATGGCCGATGGCGAAGTGGGCTGCTTGTTGACCTGGTTTGGGTGGTTTGGGCTTGAGGAAGTTGGGACTCTTGCCGAGATGGTTGTTGTTCAATTTCTCCTCGAAGGTCTTGTCGGTGGCCTTGGGGAACATAGACTCTTCCTCAAGAATGGAGAGGATACCCATAGGCTGTGTCGCGAAAAAAGAAACGCATCAGAATCCGTTACGTTCCGAGAAATTTCGCATTTTCCAAGAGTAGCGTTATGCAGATGACGTCTACAGATACAGATAATGTAATTTTCTCTCTTACCGTTAATTATGAATATTTTTCTGTTAAATCGCGACTGACTCTCAGCGCCAAGGTTATACTTGTAAAAAAAATAGAGGCGTTTTCGGTATGCGGAATGTTTGTAAAAGTGTCTGCAAAATATTTCGCGCAAATCTCGTTAGTGCCCCAACTTTTACTGAAAACAGGTGCTAAATATCTCGTTGATATACTTTGTTATCTACTTGCTCGATACTGCGATAACTTTACTTTTGCAACGGTTAATCAATTATACTTTCGAGCGTGATACAAAATTCATATAAATTAAGTGCCGATTAATAATTAATCTTGCAGACTATGTACAAGAGGAAAAACCCCAACGCTACTCTTAGTACTGCGTTATCTATAATTCTACAATATGGATCTATTGGAGCAATGTCTCGGCAATGATTATTGCACTTCACAGATATTTAATTTTCTCTGAATATTAAAATCTTGAAAGCGCAATTATATTTTCCGACACATCAATCTTTTCATCCATTATAAGCTAGGGCAATGTTCATGATATTCTGGGTCCACCACGTTAGCTTTCAATCATGAGTGCCAAATTTTACAAAAAAATATAATTTTAAATACACTTTGCTAAAAAAAGTAAAATTTATCTAAATGTAAAAAAGATATAGAAATTTAACTAAATTCATTTAAGTGTAAAAATCTAGGAGCTTACACAATTTAAAACATTCGTTTATTATATATTTCAGCATCAAACAAAATCTTAATTCTTTGAATATAACAATCGGAATAACGTAGTTGTAGTTAACAGAAGATTCGCGATCAAAATTTTCGTGATAGACCCATGGTTTGTAAAAAAGATGCGTACATAATTAAGTACACACACAGGCTAGGAGACACAACATTGGCAGGAGACACACAGTGTTGGCAATATAGCTGCAAACTCAATGGGCAAGCTGAACTCAAGCGCGAATTCCTACATTATTGGATCACAGTCGGGTAATCCAGAATATTGAGTCCGTGTCCTATGCGAACCCATCGTTTTACCTTCTCGATTAGATTAATCGTCGGCTCCAAGTCCATGCCGAAATCGATGAAGGTCCACGCATGATACCTTCGCGCTCATACTCTTCTTGCTCGAGTACAAACATGTGATGATTGAAGTATTGCTGCAGTTTCTCGTTGGTGAAGTTGATGCAGAGCTGCTCGAAGCCGTTGTACTGCATTCATGCACCACGATGCACACAGGCACACAGCGAAGAGACAGACAGAGAGAAGGAGAGGAAGAGAGCAAGAGAAAAAGAAATAGAGACAAAACAGTAGAGAAAATGTAGCGAGGATGTTGCGCGATTGACAGGACATCCGTGTCCAGTCGGTTGGTTCTTTGATCTTTCGATCGGTTGGAATTTCTCGCGGCGTAATCGAATTCGGGGCATTCAAATCGTTTGGATAAAAATCAGTTGACTGAAGAAAATAGAAATTTATTTCGTAATCTAAATACAATAATTAAGTATCAATTATATGGATTCCATCACGTAGACCAAATGCTCCACTTTTCGATTGACGCAACGAAAGAAATGGTGCTCGAGTAAAAGTGTAACGGTAGGAAGTAGTGTTAGTGTTCGATCGAGCAGACAGACAAAACAGGAAATTCACACATTCAGCATAGTGTGTCTCGAGCATATATGCTATTTGGAGAAATCTCTCGAATCTCCTCGGTGATCGGGCCCGTGATTTGGCCGGGTGATACCTTCTCAATCAAATCAATAGTCTGCTGGAGGTCCATGCCGAAGTCAATAAATGTCCACTCAATGCCCTCGCGCTTGTACTCCTCTTGCTCGAGGATGAACATGTGGTGGTTGAAGAACTGCTGCAACTTCTCGTTGGTGAAGTTGATGCACAGCTGTTCGAAGCTGTTGAACTGCTCGACCGAGTAGCGCAGCGGACGGGGACCCATGCGAACGAAGGATTTAAGCGAAGAACAGAGAAAAAAGAAACAGGTGGGAACAGCCGTCATTAATGCTGTCTAAAGACGCGAGAGGAGAACAATTCGATCGATGACTTCGACTCGTAACTTTCATCGTTCGATTCCGGGGCGGGGGCGAAAAGATCGGTAGTTATTAAAGGGTTGGTTAGGGAGTTATTAAAGGGGTAATTAAAATCGAGGGAATGTCGATAGGGTGCACTTGATGTGCCTTTGGGGGTTTATTCTCAAACGTGCGACAAACTAAAAAAATTTTGGAAAATATTTAAATTATTTTCAAGACTCTTCTTGATTTTAGAAAAATTAAGTGACATATTTAAAAACTTCGAGCTTTGAATAAAATTATTTTAAATCTTACAGTTGTGTAATACAGCGTAATTATACTGAATAATTAATCTCAATTATATTGAGTTAAATTTATAATTATAAATTAAATCTTACCATTGTGTTCAAATAAAAGCAAGTAGCTATGCTTTTCAAGTTTGCCGCTCGAATCGAAAAGACACTCGCTTGTGCCGTTATGTGATAAATTAAAAATGGTGATGGACGCTGTACATTTATCGTGTTAGCTAAGTTTACTCAAGAATTTATTATGTGGATAAACTTTCAAAAATGAGTTTCTAGATCGGCACTTAATGTGTTTTTGTATATGTGGGGTAAAGAATGAGGAATATAATTGCCGAATTATTATTTATCATTGATTGTTAACCATTTAACCATCACTTTCCAAGCAAGTTAATTTCTTAATTTTAAAAATATTTACTTTGTATCTTATTTTTCTTCTAAAATTCGTTGATTAATATCATGCTGAACAGTGTATTTTTTAATAATCAAGCTCTCAAATTTTAATGAGAATTAATATTCTCGTCATGGGAGCTTAACTAAAAATCTCATTACAATCTGTTAATCGTAATTGATTTGGCGCAATAAATTTGTAATAAGCTTCGTTGATCCGTCGAATGTTTATTTCTCTTTATCGCTTTACGATTCATTCCGGTTTCTTCAGGATTGCGAACCGAGCAATGAATTGTCGAAGACAATGGTGTTCGATAGTCATTTAATTTGTTGAACGATTTCAGGAAAATTTTTTATTGGCACGATGTTAGGTGCCGTTAAGGATGTGACGGGATTCACCATCAGAAGCAAAAAGGGAAAGAGTAAGAAGAGGTACCCGTATTAAGTAACAAGTACCTTCGGAAGGTTACGATCGGCGTCTTCGTCATCCTTGAAGAGCCAGAGAGATTACGACAAACATAAGCATGAAAAACTTGGACAAAATTAACCGGAAAGCAATATTAACAGCTTGTGATTCTTGCGAAGTTCCAGAAATCGGTTCGCTCAAACTCGTTCGATGTCTCGCTCGTCGTCCGTGGGGTCGATCAACTCCCATGGTACCGGATCGATGTGTTCAAACCTTGATTCTTTGTAACTAACAATACCTTCTCGATCAGCTCGATACAAGCTAGCAAATCCATGCCGAAATCAATGAACACCCAATCGATGCCCTCCCTCTTGTACTCCTCTTGTTCGAGGACGAACATGTGGTGGTTGAAGAACTGCTGCAATTTCTCGTTGGTGAAGTTGATGCAGAGCTGCTCAAAGCCGTTGAACTGCCATTTTTTGCATTTACAGTGCGTAGGCGTGCGACAGGAACAAGAATGGGACAAAAGACGGTAGACAGACGAATAGAATGAGGTAGGAGAGAAGGAGAAAAGAGAGAGAAAGACAAAAATCATTATCAGACAAATATTTCAGATATTGAGACAAATATTTCAGAATTATAAGTGTCTGTGTCATATGTGTGTTGAGTTTGACATTTCTAATTCTTTTTAAAATTTTAATATTCAAGAAGCAACATAGAATTTATATACTCGGGAGATTGTCAAATTTGATTTTAATCTACGTAAGTAAATTTTTAAAATAAATCAAATAAATTTTACCTTGCCTTTTACAATTTGTAATAACATAATTCTTTTTAATAACATAATTCTTATGTTATTTTTATAATGAGAAATTACTAATTTCTTACAAAGCTGCAATATATCGAGTGATTACAAAAATGTTTACAAAAACCAATATATGTTTACTTTTAATTTAACACCGTTAAATTAAAATACATATTTTCTCGGTAAAAATTATATTATTAAATCACGACAGCAATACTTTTGATAAAATTTTGCCTTTGACGTAGAGGAGGGAATTAGAAAACTAGCCTAAGCGGAATACGACAGGAATGTTTGCTTGTCGAAAACAATATGTACGGCTGAAACCGTAAGATCGACGACACAAAAAGAAAGAAAGGAAAGAGGAGAATCAGGGATGAATATAAATGGCTGACGATAAGAAAACAGTGGACGATCACTTCTTAGGAGATAAGCGTTAGAGTGGCGGTTTTCTCTGATCCGTGATAAATCGTCAGGGATATCCGCGTGCTTAGTAGCTATCTCAATTTTTGTGAATGTTGTGTCATTCATTTAGCTTTTGAGCTATCCCATTCTCGTCTACTTCCGGCCGTATCCGTCTATCTGGATTTTTACCGGCCAGAAATCGATCGATCCATCGTCCTAATGTACCTTCTCGATCAGATCGATACATGCGACCAGGTCCATGCCAAAATCTATGAAGGCCCACTCAATGCCCTCCCTTGTATACTCTTCTTGTTCGAGGACGAACATGTGGTGGTTGAAGAACTGCTGTAGCTTCTCGTTGGTGAAGTTGATACAGAGCTGCTCGAAGCTGTTGAACTGTTCGAGAGCAAGAAACAGGGGCATGCGTATGTGTATGTAATGTTCTCTTTCTTTTTTCCTCCTTGGCACTTCTCTTTAGTTTTCGTAGTTCATTTGTCTTGTTTCTTTTCAAGGATTTTTTACACACGTCTACATGTGGCATCGTTTGGAATTGCGAAATCACCCAAAATTTCGTCTCGAAACGATTAATGTAATGTAAAAAATATTCTTATGATGAAATTTTTTTTCTAATGCAACTAACAAACATAGAAAGAATAATTTTCCAAGAAAACCAAGATTTTAAACTAATTAAGATAATTTTGACATTTTATTATAATATTATACCATTTACTTTTTTTCTTTGCTATTAATTGTAAAATTGTTAAATATGAGAAAAAACAGAAATTCGTGAAATTTGAATTCTATTGTCGATCGACTCGAAATTTTAGGCTGATCAAAAATTCATATGAGGGATTTTTTTGCAGGACAAGTAATACGAATCGGTGGTGTTGCGCACCGTTTATCGCTGGAACGGATTCAATCGCATCGCGACCTAGCACGAGGTCGTTCTTTGGGGTTTATTCTCAAACTCATGTCAGAGAATGTTCCAGTATATTTGTCGCCAGAATATTGGTCGATTCATCCATAAAATAGAACACGGAAGAGGTACAAAATCAAGCAAAATTCGAAATACGAGATTATACTAAATTCAAAAGAAATAAGAAATGTAGCATATCTGTTTATCAATCTTGTAGAAGTGTCGTTAATAATTTAGACAATTTGTAGATTTTTTAAATAGTATAAGACAGTCAGAGAGATCATAAGCAAACGATAAAAAATTAATGCATTTTAATCTGTAATCAACACAAACAACCATGTGCGATTTTAGTTTTGAATTTAGTCAGTTCTCGTGTCTGTAATCAGACATCTTTATGAGTGCCAAATATACAGGGTCCAACAATATTAGTCTACGGCCAATAACCATTACCAACTTTATCAATTACTTTATCAATTATTAAATAAGAAAACCAACAATACCAAAAGGGTGGTCCTGCACGATTCTGACCATCCTGTTTGCTAATGGACAGTTAAACGTAACTAAAAAATAAAAAAAAAAACAGGACGGGAGTAGGCGAATGGTTAATCATCTCTACACCATGTGACACTCTACGTGAAGTCCACTGTTTCGATGATAATGATGACAATAAATGTCCCTTCGATGAATGAAAAAAGAATCCTTTACCTGCACGCTGTTCCACTTTGAACCAGATAGAGCAAATGAGCATTCTCCGGGGGTCTAAGAGCATCTAAGAGCATTCTCGAAAAAGGGATCCCTATCCGTGAATCATGCCGTTTCGATAAAAATTTTACTAATCAGAGAAATTTCGCTACTTCTATGGAGGCGTGCAGAAATATTCGGGGCAATCGAAGAGGGAATTTTTTTCGAAATCATGCGTTTTTTCAGAAGAATACTACGATAATTAATAATTAATAATTAATAATAATAATTAATAATTAATAAATTAATAATTAATAATTAATATAATTAAATAATTAATTATATAAAATAATTAATTATATAATTAATTAATAATTTATAATTAATTATATAAAAACTCAAAATACTAATTTTCCTTTACTTGATGTTAATTAATAATATCATAAATAATAAAATTACGAAAATATTAATAAAAATTAATCATCACATTCAATAAAAATTCACAGTTCTTTCAGGGCAGTATCATTCGGGAGGTCAGCGGAGCATCTAAAACTGTCGTTGAGGTTTACAATATCCCAAAAAGGATACCTAAGGAATTGTTGATGAGATTATTCAAAATAAAAATAAAATTCTCGAGTTCCATTCAGGATACAATACAAATCCACTCAGGGGTTTAACTAACGCCTAAGTTCATGTTTAAATTTATGGTAATCTCTAAGGACGATGATATCTACATATCTAAAGAGGGAATAGTCTACGAAGATCCAAATTAATCCTTTGGGGAAATTCATACATCATCGAGATTAACGACAAGATTAACGTGCGGGACCTAAAAAGATCTATAGATCTCCTAGAGAGATCGAAGAACGAAAGGGGGGGAGGGCAGACCGATCGTTCACCTTCTCGATCAACTCGATACAAGCTAGCAAGTCCATGCCGAAGTCAATGAATTGCCAGACGATGCCCTCCTTCTTATACTCCTCTTGCTCGAGGACGAACATGTGATGATTAAAGAACTGTTGCAACTTCTCGTTGGTAAAGTTGATGCAGAGCTGCTCGAAGCCGTTATACTGCGAGATACCGAGGTAATGAGATATGATTACGGGCTTTCCGAGGAAATTTCCCGACGACGGAAGTTCGTCGCCTCGTGAATCACGATTCACTTCTCGTCACGCTCGACTTTGAGTATCTTTCTTTCCTGTTTTACTTCGTCGTGAGAAAAAGTAAAGTCTGTATGGATCGAAAGTGCGAAGGATTCTTCGCACCCTCGGTACCTCTTTTTTCCGTGTATTCGATTATATTTTCGTTCACGTCGACGATTCGAAAAAGTTTTAAGGGCATTTGTTTTTTCTGTCTTATGATATGATTCGTTTTTTTACAGAGACCGGAAAAACCATAATGATAAGGAAATTTTGTAAATAATTCTTGATATTAAATATCTAAATTTAGATAATTAAAATGCAAATAAATTTTATGGAATAGAATTCGCTTAAAATAGATGAACTTAATTCACAAGAATCCATTTATCTTTAATTGTGCAATCTCGTTTTTTATATTAATTTGTGCTAAAAATAAAAAATACTGTTTGCTCAAAATACTGTTATGCAAAATTTTCCAAGGCACTTTGTATAAGACAAGTAAGTAGTACGACATAATTATTTTTACGATTAGTAAAAATAATTTTTTAATGATTCAGAGAGTCTAACTGATTAAAATAACGGAATGTGTAATTGAAATTTTTACGAGAATTTTGTGCAAAAATCGTCGACGATCACGTTACATGTATGCGTATATGTGTGTCTCTATATTTGTGTATCGCGGCTCGGGAGAAACTTACGTCGAAGATCTCAAAACCGGCGATATCCAGTACACCGATGAAGTGCTGCCTCTTCTGCTTGGTGTCCAGGGTCTCGTTACACTTCTTCACTAGCCACTTGAACAGCCTATCGAACATTGCTTTCGACATGGCGCCCACGGAATAAGCTACCTGGTCCTTGTTGCGACCCTGGGTGACAAATTCGTTACCGACCTTGATCCTTGGCTTCAACAAGTTCTTGTAAAGATCGGCACAATCGCAGCCAAGCAGCTTGGCCACACGCTCACCTTCCTGTAGTAGGAAACATGATTATTTCTTTCTTGCAAGCATTCTTTCTCATTGCGCCAAAAGTTCAACAAAATCATGATAAACGTTCTGAAGAAAATAGATTTCCATGCTTGTAACCTTTGAAGAGAAAGACATATTGCATAGAAAAAGAAGTGTTGGAAGAATTGTATAGAAATATAATTTGAAAAATCGATTATCCGCCTGTATACTTAGATTTTTTATCTTCTTAAACCATCGTTAAAACCGTTTAAAAAACATTTTAAATTACAGAAATTGTTTTAGAATCTTTTTAATAATAACTTCGTGACTCTACACAAGATGTTGGTAAAATAATCTTCTTAATTAGAAAATTACTTTCTATGAAAAAGAATAAATAAAAAAGAGAAAAGTAGTAATGAGACGTTCCATGTGAAAGGGAAACTTCAAATCATCGATTTTGTTTATAATTGGTTATTATGCAGTCTTTGGGCCACTAAATACTGTTGTCAAACAATTTTGCAAAATATTCATTTTTTTCTTAGTTATATGCATTTGAAAATTTTAGTAACTTTTTTTTCGAGCATTTATAGGTTATCTGTTATTATTACTCCTACTAAAAAATATCAAAATACAATATTACGTGAAAAAGACTGAATTTTAAGAAAACAATGTCAAAAATTTAAAAATTTTAATTTTTCAATTATTTATTTAAAAACAAAGTGTAATTTCAATTTTTCAAGGCGTAGGAGATGACAGATTTAAACAAACCAATTTTTTTTATGTAATTCAAAGATATTTTAATTGGTAAAAAAATTTTCAGTGTGGTGTTTTGTTTTGTTATCGGATAATAAATTTTTAAAGATGGAAGTTGCTACGCGCGCAGCTACGCCCGTCTTTGGATATTTTTTACCAATTATAAACAAAATCGGTGATTTGACGTTTCCCTTTCACATGGAATGCCTCTAATACAAAGATACGCACTTCAGTGCCATCGGCTTCGGCCTGTTCTTCACGACCCCTCTGTTTGAATTTCATGCCACCCATGTGCATGACGGCCGCGGTGATCTTGTAGATGTTATCCTTCTCTTCCTGGGTGAAGCCCAACACGTCGAAAGCTTGCTGTTATCGAAACAAAGTTCTCATTAAACCTTTGTTTTGCCAACATTTTCGTATCAGAGATTGTTTCAAATTACGAGGAGTTGATTCGCAAAAAACGTTATAAATTTTCCAGACATACTTTACACGTCTTTTGGACCTTTTGTTGTTTAGAATTCTATTTCGAAATTTTTTATCTGAATTTTATAAAAACCGAGCAATAAATTTACTGGCGAATTCAGAGATCCTATAATTTAATGATACTTTATTCCCTCGTAATTCAAATTCAGAAAAGGGATAATCAGTCAAATAAGCGACGATCCCTAATCATTCCTCTGACATGATTCTCAATTTTATAAATTTACATGGATCAGCAAAGGTTAGTGGAAGGACAAGGACAATACAAACTCTCAAGCACAGCGAACGACCAATGTAAACCGATTATAAACCGGTCGGTTATGTGTATAGAAGCATGAGAAAAAAAGAGAGAAAAAAGAGAGAAAGAAAGCCAGTGTAAGCTTGATATCACCACAATGTCAATTAAAATTAATTATTTTACGATCGATTAATAAATTTATTTTGTTTAAAAAAATTCAAACAAATTGATATAAGAATGCTTCTAAACTTTCACTAGTTATGTGATTATATTTTTTTATATATGTACAATATATTTCGCAAGTACAATTTAGTAATAAGCTCTTGAATTTGATGACTATCGATTATTACAATCATAGATCAATTGATTCTTAACCAATTGAAGCAGAATTAAAATTAATCGATGTTGAAATCGGTCGTAAAAATTCAACTTTAATCGCGAGTCAATCGCTTTCTCATTTGTCTCCAGTTGTGTAATTCTGGAGACAAAGTCGACTGATGTTGTTGGTGAAACCAACCGGAAGCGAAGCTCGTTTTTATAGCAATAGCGAGCCGAAAAGCAGAAGCAAAGCTCGTATTATGTGGCTAGCTTCTTTTCTCTAAGCTCCGAGTGTCAACGAATTAACACCGCCTACGTAGTCTCTCAGGACTACAAAGTACTAGAAAAAGAATAAGAAAAAGAAGAAGAAAAAATACGAAGATGATAAAATTGCGAGTTTGATCTCTAGATCGTACTCGACGCGAACTGCCTTCTTTATAGTAAAGAGGTTTTCAGGGTCAGTCTGAAGATTCCTCGTGGTCTTGGTTCCAACCCCCTCGCTCCTTTGAGGGGCAGCTTGGATCTTCTTCACGAAATTCGACGTCGCACTCGATCGATGGAAAATCACTTGCTCGAGGCTGCGTCTCTTATCAAATCTACCAAAGTTTCAATTCTGGGATGGAACTTCTCACAAGAGGAGTAACTACCGTAGGAAGGGAAGAGGAAATCAACAGAGTTGTATACAAACTACTAAAGACATGATATTTGAAGTAGTGCTGAATCTCTTTAAATCGAGATGAAAGAAAACTTCTCTTTTTCTGAAAGATTTCTTAAATCGCTCCAAGTTAAAGAACTGGAGTAGATACCAACGGGATAACAATACTACTACCAGAAGAAAACTCGAAAATATTGTACTATTATGTACAATATTAGTAGTTGCGCAGAAATCGATAATGTTACAACATTCTATCAAAATTTGTCCATATATGTAATATGCAATTTTAGATTTTTTTATTTCTAAATAATATTAATTCTGTTTATAAAAATATCAACATGAAGAAATAAATAACATGTGATAAAATTATATGTGAATAATGTTTGTACTTTGTAGAATATAGATCTTTTAATTTTATATTGAAAATATCACATTGGTTTCATCAAATTTTTAAACTTGTCCAAGTATCCAAATCATTAAAATTTAAACTAAAAGATAAAATTTCAACTAAAGATAAAATAATAGAATAATGTTCACTTTGATATATTTTTGGTATATTTTTGTATCCAAAAACAAAATACAAAAAATACCAAAAACAATAATAAACATATTAAATTAAAGGTATTATTAATTATTATTATATATTTTTAAATCCAAATAAACTTATTTTTAAAAGCAATCTAATTTAAAAACAATCAAATAATTTAAAAAATTAAGAAACTAATAAATCTTATGTAATGCTTCAAAATAAATTGTATATATTGTTGTTCATTATCGTCTGCTTTTGAATAAATCAACTTGGGACAGAAAATCAACGACGTCAATCTTCAAAAGGAATAATAATTTGTACAATAACAAATTATTATTTAATTATTAATTTTTATTATAATTATTATTTTTAAATCTGTCAATTAAATATTGAAACAAGATACCTTGATCGACGTCGCTGATATTGAATAAGTAGGTTTATATATCCATGATCTAAAGATACGGGATCGAATTTTCACTGGCCGAAAGGGAAGAATCATTTTCACAACTGGAGTGATATCTAAGGACTTACGTCCGTCAGCAAACATTCTTCACCATCGTCGACGTTGGGGATCGTGATCTTTCCTTGGGACACGTTGTAATAGTCGTATATGTTGTTGGACAAGAAACATATATCTGTGAAGCATTTTAAAGAATAAAGTTGCAGTTTCAGAATTTGTTTCAGTCTCAGTTTCGTTTCTGAAAAAGAACCCTCACGATCTAGCTCTCGATCCATCGTTGATCAATCAGCGGTTGTCGACTTGCAACACCGAACTTTAATCGTCAATCAATTGTGCTGCCAATTTTTAAGACTCAAAGATCCATCACGAGAAAAGCCTTTGACTATATCTTCTCCAAAAAGATTCCTAAAGATTTGAGTCTTGGATTTTATATATTTAACATTTTGATATATTTTTTGGAGAAAATTTTTTTTAAATATATTTTCTCGAATAACGAACTTGTTTAAAAAGTATGAATAATTTAAAGAAAACTAATTCTTTTATATGTAAATTTACAATAAAAAACTTTCTTGTTTAATATTAATCTAAATTAAAAAATATATATCTTTCGCTTTTGTAAAGAATTATATCTTTGGAGTTAAGGAATTCTTAAAAACTCTTTCCATTTCCAAATTTTTCCATTTAATGAGAAATATCTTTTTGGATGATGATTAAGTCGAAATAATGAAAAAGAAGGGATTGCCATGACATTTGCGAGCGCATTTATTCAACAGCCTGGCATGTACGGACGGGCGATAATAGTAAGATAGGCGTATCGGGGAGCGGGGACGATGAGTTCCTATCTTGGAAGAAAACATTTCTTTTGGATGTGAGAAAGTTTCGCGTTCCCAATCTCCCCGCGCCCCGATTGCGGCGGCAGGCAGCTTTCGCAGGCGGGGGGCGAGGGGGGTGACGAATCCTCGGCCAAATTTCAGCATCACCTTGCATGAAGCAGAATATAATTTTTATCTACTGAAGTTTAAAACTAAACCACCCAAGAATGAAATATAATAAATAAATATTTAATTATTTTTTTAAAGATACACTGCAGCTTTGTTGTAAATTAATTATACAACTTTATAAATAAATGTGTAAACTGCAATTACATAATTAAAACAATAATTAAAATAATCGCTGAAATATTTAACTTCAATCATTTGAACGATAATCACAGTACAGTTATCTCTCTCTCAGTTATTTCTAAGATTTTTAATATTTTTTAATATTAAAATATATAAGTTAATATTATTGAATAATTTCACAAGAAGCCACAAAGGAGTCTGAATTTTGCCGAGGCTCGAAGACACCCTGGGACTGGACTTACGTCCGTTGTATCCAAATCTCGGCCGTCGTTGACTCCCGGAATTCTGGTTTTACCCTGGCTAATGTACCAGTAGTCTCCAATCCGGTTGCTCAGCATGGTCATTTCTGTATTAGTTTGTTCTTTCCTTCGTAACGCTCGATCTCGTGATCAGCAAGTGTGCAATCGTGACCATCGTCGACATTTTAAATCTCTTTGTTATCATACAAAAACTTTACCTCTTTCTTCTTGGATATTTTTTCTCAAATTAATTCGACTGACATTTTGATTAATAAATTACGATATATATATATATATATATATATATATATATATATATATATCGTAATTAATATACATATGAAAATCAATCAATAATTATTTATATATATAGACTAATAGAGAGAATTAATTTGAATATTTTGAGTCAAAAAGTGATTGGTGTCATCGATGCTCGCGACAGAAAAAAATAATAGCAAGTTATTGGCGGAGAGTATTTGCTGAAAAAAATGATAGTGCGATAGAGAAGAAGAGAAAAGAGAAAGACAGAAAAAAGAAGGGTGAAAAGTTATAATGATATATAGATGTTCGCACGTGGCGCTGTAAGAATATATAGGATTAATCACTTGGCGCATTGAAGAGCTGCAATAAAAAGAGCAAAGAGAAACAGAGAAAAAGAAAGAGAGAAAAAGAGAAAAACATTAAGAGATACAAATAGCACATAAAAAGAGATAATAGCACACAGATAGAGATCTTACATATACAAAATAGGATATGTAAGTAGAAGCTAACACAAAAATTCAAAGTGTACGGAAAAGAATCATCACTGTAGTATTCAATAAGCGATGACACTTTCCCGAAAGCAGTCGCTATACGGAAAGGCGACAATTGCGTAGACAGAGGAGCTAGTGCTGAGAGAATTGGACCAGCGAGCTTCGAAAATAAATTTGTATACAAGTGAAATTGACGCAACTATAACAATTTCAGAAACAAACATAATTAATAGATAATTATAACATAAGAAACTAGCTTCTTTTATAGAAGAGCATGAGAAATCTGATAAAATACAATAGAAAAAAAATATGAATATGTAAAAATGTACAAAATATATAAAGATATACATTGCACACATATGTGTTAAATAATTCTTTACAAAAAATAAGTTCAAACGAAAAAGATGGAAAACTTTCAAAAATCCATTTAATTCCTCTTATCTCGATGGAATATCTTTTGCTGACGCGATCACTGACGCTGGCTAGTCCAGATCGTTGCACTTACATCGGTAACCACAAGCTCTTCGCCATCATCGAGGCCAGGAATCGTCGTCTTGCCTTGCGATACAAAGTAGTAGTCGTTGATGTTGTTGGACAGCAGACACATCTCTACAGGGTAACCGGATAGAAAAAAAGAAAACATGCAGGTAGTTAGAACAACCGATGGTGGGCCATGTTTCCTCGTGGTTTTCCATCGTGCTATCTAAGGGGGTCGTATCTACAGGGAATCTATAACCCTTGCGAGCCCACGGGTTTTCTCAACTGCGTCTCAGAGTATAGGGCGAGTAGGACGTAACAACAAAGAGGTGCTCATTAGGGGTTGATCAACGCGACGAAGAAATTATCAAAAAACACCTGCGTTCTCTTCAAAGAATATTATTTTTTTATGTGGTGTGTGTGTGTGTGTGTGTGGCTGTGTGTGTGTGTGTGTGTGTGTGTGTGTGTGTGTGCGCACATTTAAATCACGAATTTGTGTACTGTGATAATCTAATAGCGATTAAATTTAAATTAAGAACTTTTTGAGAACTTCCAAGGTCTGTCTTTATTTCTAATTGCACCTTTTTGAAAAATATTGTAATATAAATTCCTTTTCAATTTTTTTTACAGACTGTTTCCATACAATGTTTCTGTAAATAATTTTATATAAAATTTTATTAAATTTTTAAGAAACATAATACAATTTTCTGAATTTTAGACTTCAGTTTTGAGATGATTTCTTCTTCCACGTTAACGTACGATACTCAGAATACTCTCTACACTAAAATTACATTTCTACGGTATAGCTCTGCAAAATACCGCTACTCCTTTTGCGGATTACGCCTTGCTAGGAGGATAAAATTATATACAAAATGTTCCAGCTCTCTAAGAGCTAACAGAGAGATCTACTATACCAACACACTATTCTATAAGAGATACGTGACTGTCGAATTTCTATTTTATATAAATTTTATTATGTTTCTATTTTCTATTCTACTTTAGAATAATAATTCTATTCCATTTTTTTCTGAGAAAATTGTCACAATTAATGCAATATAAAACTGACTATCAGTAAATATTAAATTGCATCGTTCAAAATCCGATCGAGAAAATCGACTTCGATAGACACGTTTCTCTTACAATTCCTCGTTCTAGAGGCGTTACGAATTGCCTGCTATTGTTCCACCAGACAACGTGATATACGGTTAATCCAAGAAAATCGCCAACTGTGTAACCAGCAACCGAATCTAAGGTATCATATACAAGGTAAGGGTAGGAAAGATAAACAAGAGGCGAGAATCCTGCGATATTCGTTATCGTCAGGTCCTTACGTCGGTCAGCAGACACTCCTCGCCGTCGTCGACGTTCGGGATCGTTGTCTTGCCTTGAGATACGAAGTAGTAATCGTGGACGTCGTTCGATAGGAGGCATATGTCTGCGTGGAATGAGGATAATTCGGCAGTGAGAAATTTTACTGATGCACGAAAAGAGGAAAGAAGGTCACCCACCGGGCATTATACCCCGGATTATTCACACGCGAAACCTTTCTTTCTTCCAGACTCCACAGCACCTGTCTCATCTTCCCGATCTAATCTCGTTATCAGTGAGAACACGAACACTCCGGAAATAATTGCTATTTCGAGAAAATTAATTTATTATCTCCACCTGGAGACTGAAGCAAATATATACCACTTTTAATCTGAAAACCATTTTTGATAGTCGTAAAACTGATAATCGTATTACTATCGATATTGCTCCATCATATGTAAATACGTACAGTTTTTCATGTGAATAATTGTACCTGTTTATTTTTCTCGAAATAGCAATAGTTTGTCAATATGATCCTAAGACAAGAATATAATCGATATGCGCGAGAGAGAATCTTGTTTGGATTTAACTTTCTTTCTTGCGAAATATTAATGATCTTACCTTTCAATCCCTTAACTGATCCAGACATCATCTGATAGAAAATGTGGTAGGAACGCTCGAGAGTTTGTTGAGAGATGACACGAGCCTTCTCCAGTAGATCTATATGAAAAGGAGAATATTTTAAATATATATTACTAGCGTCCCTCGTCTCGGCTTCGTCCGAGATAATAGTGTGACCGAATCATACGTATTGCAAGTGATATTTTTCGAGCACGGGCAGTAGATTTCGATAAATTTGATACTCGAGGCACAGTAGCAACCGAGTAAAACCAGCGAATAAATCCGCAAAACAATGCTCCTTATATAATCTGCTTGCGGGTGGATGAAGCCGCGTGCCTAGCAGTGACATCACTGTATTACACGGATTAATACAGCCGTAAATGATAAAAAGTGAAAACATCAATTTCTGGATAATGAAAATATTTTTAGACATGCTATATAGCCTATGTCCGTCCTAGTGTATATGAGAATATGGTGTCAAAATTTGGAGGAAATCGGTTCAGTAGTTTTTGAGTTATGCGGTAACAAAAAAACAGGCTTTCTCTTTATATATTAGTATAGAGTATAGATATAGATGTGAAAAAATTATACAAAAGAAACTAAAAAATATATATAATATACGTTTCATTATGTTAAAGAAAAGAAACAAATTTGTTTTATGAAAAGAACAAATATTAATTAAGATGGAAATAAAAAAAAATAGTAATTAAAAAATCAGTTTTACATGAAAAATAATTTTTTAAATAATAACTGATCACAATTGAATAAAATACTTTCTTTTCAAAGTTGTGGCGCATACATTGTCGTTTATAGTACAAGAATTGAGCAAGGAAATTACGACGATGACGCGAGCGGATTTTAAGCCAAACGATACGAAATGGAGCGGTCGCAAAAATAACCAGATGCAATTGAAGAACGGCGGACGGTAAATCGTGAATCAACGCCAACTGCGTCTCTAAGGTGCGCGTTTGCGTCGCGACGATAATAAACGCATTCGCCTTCCGTCACCTTGACGTGACTACTAAACGCCAGACGTGATTAACCGCGCAAAATTAACAACCGCGTGACGATTTCTTTTCCGGGATAATTCCGAAAATATGTCAGGTGAAATACTCACACGTCTCGATATCGGCACCGGCCAGCTTTCCGGAAGGACCAAAGTGAATACGGATGAATTTACCCTGTTCGAGATGAAACAGAGGCATAATTAATCCATCTGATTAAACGACCGATCTCTCATCCATAGTTATGATCGTTTCTTATTTCTAACGGAGCGTTCCTATTTTCTTGGAATTGATATGATAAATAGATATGATAAAAAAACCTAGTGCGACAAAATTAATCATAGTATCAAAGTAATAAAATAGTAATTGCACATGATTACATATAATTATAATAATATATACATTATATTTTCAAGTTATGGAATTCAATAATTTCGCAACTAGCTGTTCTCTATTTCGTTTAGGTGATTCTTCTAAATCATTATTGGACTTTCTCGTACGCAATTATTTATCCCGGTCAGATATATAGTAATGGCTATTTTACTCTATTGAACGCTCCGTATATTAAAAGCGTGTTAAAATAGAAACACTTACGAAACGAGAGGAGTTATCGTTACGGACGGTCTTGGCATTACCAAAAGCCTCCAGGACAGGATTGGTCTGGACGACCTGGTCCTCTAGGGAGCCCTTCTTCTGACTTCCTGTGTCTTCCTTATCTTTTTTGGTTGAGGCGCCGACGGTGGCGAAGTATGCGATTACCTTCTTGGTATTCTCAGTCTTTCCGGCACCAGACTCACCGGTGATCAACATAGACTGATTCTCATTATCTGCCAGTAAGAGACGCACAGATTTCACATAAAGATTTTTTTCGCAAAATGACACAGAAATCATATTTTTACAAATCGACCTATCCTTTAAAATAAAATTTAAAAAAAAAACGTCTTTGACATGACTGTTCTATCTAACAATCCATTTGATTAATAATCCATCCATCCATCCATTTGATTTGTTTAAGACAATTTAATGTTGAGATGATTAAAATGTAATTAGCGAAAAAATTGTTATCGGGATAAATGTTTCGATTTTTTTCGAAAGTAAACGGTTTTTCCCCAATGGTATCGCATTAATGTTATGTCGAGATCAATATTAGTTCTCGCATAATCATGGTTTTTTACGTACTGGTGAGCATGTTGACATAGGCTCCGTCAGAAATGGCGAAAATGTGCGGCGGCACCTCACTACGCCTCTTACCACGGTACAGTTTCGCACACCTATGGGTGTATACAGGGAATCTTTTGTAGGGATTGATAGCCACGCAGAACAGGCCGGAATAAGTCTGTAAAAATCAACGATCATTTAAAAATGGATCAAGTCAAAGCTTTGAATAATGTTCGGTGGCTCAGCCGGTCTTTGCGGTTCGCCAGAATAAAGATTTTTCGATTCTCGACGTGCAATCTGCGTTACTCACCGGCAACAGTGCACAAAAAATCACAGATAGACTTCAGTTATTCGGACTTTTTGAACTCAGCAAAGATTATAAATCACACACAATTAACGTGATACAATACAAAATTATAAATTTCTAGTAATTTTTTAATTATAACATAGAATTATAGTGAATAAAATAAAATTATAGACTTTTTATAGAGTTTGAATATAATTCTAGAAAAAAATTCTTACTAATATCTAGAAAACTCTTTTCTCCAATTAAATCATATAATATATAACATGTAAAATTATTCGTAATAATACAATTGGAGTTTTGCCTCAAACTTCGAATAGCTGAAAGTCTGCAAAATACATCATCGATGATGTTTGATTATTTCTTTATTCAAATATTACAAGAATAATTATCAAGTTATATAAGTCAATATATTATAAAACTCATAAAAACTCTTTAAAAAAATCAGTAAATATAATTTAATTCTATTTACTGTAGCTCATTATACGATTATTAATTCGTTATATTAATTTGAGATTTTATATTAATTTGACAAAATAATCTAGCAACATCAATGACATCACGACAAAATGTACATATGTATATGTATATAAAAACAAAAAAATAGAAGTTGAATGGCGATGCAGGAACAGTCCGTTTCTCATCAATGGATGCAACTCGTGTCTCGAAACGAGAGTATCGGAATCTCCACTTTGTAGAGCACGTGGATCCTGGAGAAATTCACTTAAATGCAATGGACGTCACATTGAAAAAACAAACATAAAGTAATAGAAGAATCGATTACACATTTTGTACGAATCAAAACGAAGAGAATGTCGTGGAAAGTTGACCAAAGTAACGAGCATTCTCCGGTGAAGGACAAGAAAATGACGAAGCATTTTCTCAATACAGAGAGATCACTCTCAATAAGCGATCGAAAATTATCAATCCGAAGGAGAAAGGGTCATTTTCGCAAACGTGGAAAATCATAGAACGTCGCGGCACGTCATTGTGTTTTGCGCGACAATTCTCACTCTCTTAAAAGCAAGAGGAAAAAAATCATGCCTCTTTAAACAGAAGTAAATATACAAAAATCGAAATAAAAAAAAAAATAATAAAAAACCAGGAGACGTCACAGCACGTCACGGTGCTTTGACGGCGTCATCCTCTCACTAAAAACGAAAAGAAATAAATAAAAAAATCATGCATTCTCTGATGGTGAAAACATTAAATGGAAAAATTCTCGTCCGGACGGGATCGAGAAAACAGGAGACGTCGTAACATATCGTCCTGCTTTACGACGACGTTCCTGCACAAGATTCGTGCATCCTAGCGAGCCATTAGTCGCAGATGACGAAGTGGATTGTAAAATCGAAGGATCCTATAGAATGTCGCGGGACGCGTCTTGGCGTTTTGAGCGACAAAAATGAAAGTCGTGGCGACTCGCAAACAGAAGAGGGATAACTCGAGGCCAGACAAAGCCAGACAAAGCCCTCCTCATCCTCAGACAGTGAGAAAGAAGGGTGCGAGCATCTCCCTATTGCGAGCGAAGAGCCTTACGTAGATGAGTTTGGCGTAGTAACGTTGCTTCAAGTTGTGGAGGACCGAAGCATCGTTGAGGTAGGTCAAATTGGACATGTCTTCGGCTTTCTCATATTTGGGTGGGTTCACCTGCTGCAGCTGGTCCTTCTTGAAGTCCTTGGTCTATCATCGATCCCAGAGAGAAAGAAAGAGCGCATTAGTGGCATATGGTCACGATAATCGACTTACGTAGATCAGTTTGGCGTAGTAACGCTGCTTCAGATTGTGCAACACCGACGCCTCGTTCAAGTAGGTCAGGTCGGCCATGTCTTCGGCTTTCTCGAATTTCGGCGGGTTCACTTGGGACAGCTGGTCCTTGCGAAACTGTTTTGTCTGCGCGAACATTTTCTTTTTTTTTCTGTCCCTCTTTTCTCTTGTCATCATTATGTGTTAATCGAGCGATTCTGTTATCAATCTCTCGGAATTAAAAGCGAGAGATGGAGAACATGGAGCCTATTACTTTTATCGGAAAGACATATTTTGTCTTAAATTGAAAAAAATCGAAATTTGAACTAAATTTGAAAAATAAAGGAGAAAATTGAACTGGATTAGCAAACAATTGAAAAAATTGATAAAAAAAAAATATTTGAAAAATCTTTCCAATATAAATTAATAAAATAAAGCAGAATTTTTCTTCTGTTTCCTATTATCATTCTATATGTATATATACATAATACATTTAATAACTTAATTATATATCAATATATGTGTATATTCACATTTAATTTATAATGTAAATATAAGAATAATTAAAATTAGATATAATAATAGTAATAAAATATTTGTAATAATGCCAAGAGAAAATTGAAAAATAAAAAAACATTTAACGACGCTTTGTTAAACAGATAAAGAAATATAAAGAAATGAATAATTTTTATTAAGTTTATGATTGAATCGATCTGTTATTTAATTATAGCATAAGAAAATAAGAATATAAAGTAAAATAATTATCTAACAACCACATTATTATCACAGATATCTCAAATATAAATAAATTAAAATACTCTATAATATACCTTATCTAATTCTCACTGTGTTAGTTTTCGCGGATTATTAGGGTTGGAAAATGAAAATTATGAAAATGATTAATATTTGGAAAGTTAAAAGTCTGTGCTGGAAGTTTCGATAAGAAGCGGAAAAAGACGCGACAATTTTCCCCAACGATTCCATTACGTAAGAGGTTTTTTTTTTACAACCAATAATATATATATATATCTATCTCTCTCTCTCTCTCTCTCTCCCTCTCTCTCTCTCTCTCTCTCTCCCCCCCGACGTTTTTCTCAGACCCTGTGCTCGGTTGCTGTTCTAAAAATACATTGACCTGCGTTTCGAGAAGTAGCATTTCGGCTTATTATTATGCCAGGCGCTAGCGACGGCAATTCTAACAATAGCGTTTGGGCTTACAGCCGTAACGAAGCGAGGCGCGTGGTGACACGGGTTTGCTGAACCATTATGTAATCGATATATGTATACCGGGATACGGATATCAGGGTTGTTTGTTCATTAATTTGTCTCAAAAACGGAATTACGGGTGGTATTTTGTTTAAGTTATGGAAAACAAGCGCGATCAATATTGACAATAATTACAAAATGATTTACACATATGAAATATGATCCGGTGTGGAATATAATTAATAGGATACAGTAAAGTTTATTAATTTTTTAAACATGGAATGTGAGAGAGAGAGAGAGAGAGAGAGAAAAGATAAGAGATAAAGATAAAAAATACCGAGCTAAAGATAATGAAATTATATATTATAACTTTATATTATTTCGAAAATGTGGTTTTCACTGAAAAACACTATTACCGCATTGTACATTGTAGAAGAGAAAAAGAGAAAAAATAATAAGGTGATATAGAAAAGTCTGGCAAATGTTTTACAATTTTCCTTTAAAAATAATATTGCATAAAGAAGAAAATTCTGAAAGCATAATCTAAAAGTGCTGGGATATATTCAATTCATCAAATAATATTATTTGAGTCTGTCTGTGAGAATAATAAATTAATATGACTTGAATTTACTGAGAAATACTCTACAGTACAGAGTATTTTACAGTACTCTTCAATACATACATATAATTTAATATATATTAATCACACATGTATACACATACGTCTTCCTTTCACTACTATTGAAAAGTTTATTCCTCAACTTACGTACTAAAAGAAAAATTCTTTAGAAAGTTTGCAAAGTGGAATAGACATTAATTATGCAAAAAATTTCAAGAAATTAGATTTTTCCAAGTAAAAGAAATTTATAAATTTCTTTAGGAATGTTTTATTAGTCATTGCATTCATCAATTTTATTAAATAATAATAATTTATTAAATAATAATTTATTAAGTACATCTACTCATTCCGCATTTTTATTTTTTGTTAAAGCTTTTCTACATATTATTATCACATTTTGCAGACGGAATTAGATCCTAGATTTAGAATTAGATTCCTAAAAAAATTAGGTCAGTTGGAAGAAAAATACTCATAATATGTAATTATGTTCCAAATTAAAAATTATCTTGATATTGTAAACTCTCTCATTTTCTGACTACGATAAACGAGAACGAGATTTTGGCGGAGGGAGAATGCGTCACTTCCAAGGCAGATCGTCGTTGTATATTTCCGCCGCCAAAACGGTGGCGGAAAGCCACTCTTTACGTAATGCACTTTTTGACAGGTTTCAAGCTCGAGAGAAACTTTATTTTTGTCTGAAAAGAAAGCTTACACCTTTGGGCGGCCGGGTGACAGAAGGTCGTAAGTGCTCGGCGATGACGATGACGACAGCAGCAGCGGCGACTCGCGGCCGATTTTCTGTTCTCCGAAAATAGATCGTCAGCGAGATCCCCGTTTCTCCTCCTTCTTTTTATATATATAGAAGCCAGCAAATTTCCTCTCCCCTTCCTTTTTCTCTCTCTTTCTCTCTCTGTCTTTCTTTCTCCTTCTGTCTTCCTTGGTTGGTCGAACCGGCTAAAAAATCACTCAGACGGAGAGAGAGAAAGATCACGCCTCAATCCTTCCATGGTAATCGATGAAAATCACTGTGCCGTAAACAGATTTCCCCTTCCGTCACCCCTCAGCACCCTCGAAATCGCGTGAGCGGACGGATTTATCCGACGAAATCGGAACGCACTCTTGCTGTTGACGTCTTTCTTCTACGAACGTACGCGAAAACCGCGTGAACGGTTTTTCGACGTAATCGCGCTCGTGAAAGGTTACAATACTTTTGAGGTCTAGTTCGAGAAACTGAGAAAGAGAGGTGACGGTAGAATGAATCTAATGATAATTTCACCAAGTGATTGATACCTATATGTGTCTCCTTTAGACATAAATTGATTTTCAGCTTTACTTAATAAATTGAGTTCATCCTAACTGATTTTCCTTTTTTATGATATCTGTCATGTTATAAAATGTAGAGTACAAAAAATTTGTTAACGCCTAAATAACGCTGTAAAATCGCACGTTTAAATGTTCAGGAATAAATTTCTCGACTAAAAAAAATTGTACAGTAGAAAAAGAAGACGTATGAGCAGACTAATGATGCTTTCGATGTGGCACGGCTGATCGTGAAATGTTAAATTATAACCAACGTATGTGTTATTTAATAAATTATTAATAAAAATTATTATTATTAAAAGAGGGGTAGAAACAATTGTAAAAGTAGTAAAGCGTTTCTTAAAATTTACCTTCAAAATTCTAATGTATGACATAAAATATCTGAATCAAATACATAATAAAAATAGATTATCATTATGACTATTATATTGTTTAATATTTGTTAATATTAATTATTTGTTAAAATATAAAAATTCTGATCTCTAAAATAATTGTTTAATTAAAATTTTTTAATCAGAATTTAAGTAACTGGATATATTATTTAGTGTCTGTATTATACGTGAAATATCTAAAGTATAAAACAATGATATTTTGTATCGCATTATCTCAATGATTTTGAAGCACTCCTTTCGAGTACAATTCCGAATTGACAAACAATATCATTTTTTTAGAGCCTAGGATACAAACATAATTACCCAGGGTTTTAAAGCAATAATATAATTTTAATCGTATCCGGAAATTTCGAGTAAGTTAGAGTAAGTTAAATTGCTTACGCTAGTCTCACCAAATCTCAGTGTCTTTTATATACTCAGTAACTTAAGAAACAACTACTCACTAGGCTCATGTTTTAGATATCTCAAAAAGATTGCTCGAATAATAGCCAATTTTAAGAAGTAAATTTAAAGCCTAGAACGGTCAGACCTGGATCTTTGATGGCCAATCAATAATCAGCGTAAAGGCAGTACATAATTAAATACGTTGCGCGCCGACACAGTCGAACTTTAAAACGCAACACAATCACCAACTTAGAATCAATATAATTTAAAATGTTGGTGCTAATACGATTCCCCATCCCCTTCAGATTCAACTTTAATTTTCTTTCTTAGTATCACATACTGTTGTCTGACATTGATATTCTTCTGAATTTAAATTTTCGCTGTTACAAAAAAAACAAAATTACTCAAATATATCGAATCAGGATCGCTTGTCAACTATTTTCCGAACAATCTAATGACTTTTTAGAAGGAGAGTAATCGGAAGAGCGAATCACAGAAATGCATTTGTGCATAGCAACTACTACACACCTCGCCGCCAGGCAAGCCGACGCTGACGACGTCGCCCTTGGTGGCTTTGATCTCACCGAGAAGGTACCCCTCCTTCTCGTCGGGCACCCAGCATGCTTTCTTCGCGTCGTAGGGTTTCGTCTGATCGATCCTCTTCTGCTCAAGAGAGACAAAGAGATATGGGGTCGGATCGGGATCCTCTCCCTCCTGGGCCTTCGGAGCTGGCATCTTCGGTTCTTCTTCTGGGCTCTACCAGCGATAAACTGATGCCGTAGCACTCACGGGTTACCTCCTAATGTCTTGCTTCTTCTTCTTCGGTGGGAGGGGAGGACTATTCCTCTTCTTCCTGTCGTTTACTTTCGGGACTTGTTGTTGGTTCGGCGGCGGACGGACTACTTCTGGCGGCACGTTCTGGGCGGCCCTGAGGAACGATCGGTTAGAACATCTCGACGTACCCGGTTGTCCGGGGTCTACTTCACGAAATTATGATTATATCAGATTGATGAAAAAAATGAAAAAAAATATATTTTCTATTAATTTCTTTTTTAATCTTTTTTACGAAATTTTAATCTCTTTTACTTTTAAAAAGATTTATCTTCGAGTACAAATTACAGTCAATTATCATCTCGATTTTAATACACACGTAAATTTTATTCTTAGTCGAATTTGACTAAACAGATGTCACATTGTTTTCAAAATAATAAGAAAATGATTAAATGATATAAAATAGTTCATAAATATCTCAAGTCTGATAAAAATTCTTTTTTGTAGATTATATAAGTTCAAAGTTCTATTATCCTGCAATAAAAATATTAAACAAACATGCTTGTGATTTTTCAATTTTCGATACATCTTTGTAATTGATCTCTAAATTAAAAACATTTATTTAGATAACATGTTTATTTAAAAATAAACTAAATAAAAATAATAAATAAATAAAATAAATATAAAAACATTTATATTTTTAAAACTTATTTCTCAAAAAACTGCCACTTAAAGTTTATCGAATATAAAAAAAACTAATTTCAGGTCAAAATATTTATAAAGATTAATAGTAACAGAGATTTAATACATGTAATAACAACCTCTTATTTCTCTTATATATTATTACCTAAATAATTCATAATATTAAAACTTGTTACAAAAATTATTATTATTATTATAAGAGCTGAATAAGAATTCAAATATTCATCAGTAAAAAAAATCTATCAAAATATCAAAAACTAAGACAAACGATTAAAATACATTTCTTCGCCATCGACTGATATAAGTTTCATAATTTCGTAAAGTATAAAAATGATTTTTAGATTCGTCATAAACAACCGCCGGCTTTTCTCTTTCCTGATTTCACTAAAATGTTCTAAAAAGACGACGAAAGGCAGATCCATTTTATTAATAACACGCTTCACCTCGAAGAAAGTCGGTACGATCGCTATGTATCACTGACACTACTACTCGACGCGACGATTACGCGTGCGTTACAAGAGAGGAGTCACGAAGAAGAATCGAGAGAGTGCGATAGGGTTGCATAATCAGATAAGAATACAAAATGGAGCAGGCACGAAGCGGCACTGGCGACCGGACCAAAAAGAGCGATGTATCGCGTTACAAGAAGTTCGATATTTTTGTTTCTTCAAGAACAAGTATACAAAATATGTAATAAAATACAAAAAAACACATGATAGACGTATAGAAGACATCCGCACGAGTTAGAGCTTAATATTGGAATATTAGAAAAGCATGCGGACTTTACAATAAACAAATAATGTAATAAACGAAATAAAGAATAGAAAAAGCTCACATAATCAGAAAGAGAACAATACTAGTCAAGGAGAAAATAACAGATCTAAGAGAAAAATAAAAACAAAGGAAAACATTAAAACGTAAGTTTTAAATTCGAAATTACCAGTTTTTTTATCGGACAAATAAAAATTTCACTGAAATCTAATAAGTAAAAAATCTATTGGAGAAATTTGCAATTATTTAATTAAAAATAAATTTTCAAAGCAGAAATAGTTTGTATTGAAAAAATTATCTCATTCTTCAAATCGAATTAATTTGCTATCTTCCGATTTCTTGATTAAGTTTTTAATAAAACTTATATAATTAATTAGAGAAATTATAAAATGTCTTACAAACTTAATATACAAATTACAATAACATTTTTTTAAATTTCACTTTAGTGTTAAATCACACAGATCAACAAACAAAAAGTAAAACTGTGAAAAGTTGTACTAACTAGAATTTCTATTTCTTTTTATTCCTGGAATTAAGAAAACAAAACTTCTTAATAAATTGATTTAATTTAGTTAACTTATCTAACAACTATTATATCTAACAACTAAACGTTTAAATATTTATATAATATTGCGAATCATGAATAAATATAGAAGAATAATAAAATTAAAACGGAAATATCGTAAACGCGAATAAGTTTTCACAATTTATTTAAACTCAAGGTGAATGTTGAAAGATATCCTATCGAACTGGTGACGTCACACAATGGTATTCCTGGTATTTGCACCTTGTTGATTTAATCAAAAGAAAAACCTTCCGGTCGGAAGTCGGTCGACTTCTTGATTTACACCGAGAACTCGCTCTTCCTTCCAATCCAATTAGATCGGAGCAGAGGAAAGCAAAGGATAAAAAAGGACAAGAAAAAGAAATATAAAGAAACAACACTATGTTCGCGTACACCGTTCGGGGGATCGAAGCACACACAGGTAAAAAGCTTCTCTAAGAGGTTCCTGGCACAATCCTCTCGGTCGCACCTCGTCGGACTCTCACACAAGTACTTCAAGAGTCGACGAAGACCGAAGGTCACTCCCTTGGAAGATCACCAAGACCCATTCGCCAGTCGGTACCACTTTTCACCCACCTGGTGACTTCCTCCCCCGATCTCTCAACACAGATACACACGCGATCCTCTCGGAAAAAAGGAGAAATCGATCACGACCATCCGAACTCGGTTCTCTCACGAGTTTCTTGCAGTCCTAAACCTCACCCTCTCTTAAATTTGCTCCTTATCACCGGTACCGTATGCACACGTGTGTGTGAATTTGTTACGTGTTGACCGTTGGTTTTCTGATGTGCGATCTCCGGTGGATGATATGATGACGCCCGAACCGATTACACCCCGTTTATTACGCTGATCCGATTACGCAAAAGAATCCACTTCTTTTCTCCTCGCTGTATTTTCGCTTCTTCTGTCGCTCGAGAGGAAAGAGAAGAGAAAGAAGAAAAAAAAAATAGAAGCCGGCGGCGTCGCGACGCGACGCGATGTAGCACACTTACGTTAGAGAGCCGTTCTGTCAGGGAAACGAGCGGGGGCTCCCAATATAAGCGCGTGCAACGTGATCCTAGAGTGTAACGCCGTGGTCGATTGGCCCGACGGGCCGACGAATCGTATATCGCGTTACTTCCACGGCCAATCTACCTTTTTAGGCGGACGATGATACCGAAAACGCGGCGCGACAAGGGGTGGTCACGACGCCGACGAGTGAGATGAAAATAGACATTGGAGCGAGACGCCGCGCCACTGTCCGGTCCCCTCTCTCGGCCATTCCTCTGCTTGGTACCCCGGACTGCCCCAGGCATGGCGATCGGACCTCGAAATGGAAGAAAGAGGTGGCGGAATTTCGGAGGGTGCGCTCGCTTCTTCGCCTCGCTCGGCTCGTCCATCGCTCGTCCATCGCTTGTCCATCGTGATCGTCGAGGAGGAGAGAAGAATGGAGAAAGAGAGAAAGAGAGGAAGAGAGAGAGAGAGAGAGAGGGGGAGAAGAGAAAGAGGAGTGCACCACGTGGAGGGCGCACGTGGACGCGAGCATTACTCGGGGTGCGCGCCGGTGAACGATGATTCGCTCGTGATACGTTACGTCAAAACGGATCGGACAATCAGTCGGTCGGAATAGGTGATTGATGGATATCTTCTTGTTTTTTTTTCCTTTTTCGTTATACTTCAACCTTTAAACATATGTATATATTGGAAGGACCACAGCTCGAACAAGATTTCTATTTATTCTTGCCTGTACAAAATTTGCGCTTGCGCGAAATAAACCGTGTAACATATATACAGTGTTATATACAACATAATACAATCGAAAAATAAATAATATAACCACACATCAAGGTAAAACAAACAAAAACAAATATACGCCGAGGACAATTAGCTACAATAGTTGACAATTAGCTATAATATTAGTCTATAATCCTTTCGGTATGCACTTCGATCAACTTTATGTTCGATTGATGTCGACAATTTTTGAAATTTTTGTATTTCCGCGTAAACATTTCTTTCAGTTCTAGTGGTCAGAGTGCTTATCTTTTAAACTTCAATTTTTTCCGATTTGATGATGATTTAAAACTTCAAAAAAATCTCTTATGTTTTGCCAAGCCAAGACATTAAAAATTATTTTTAAAATTATTTTTAAAATAATTATATATATAATTATATATAATTATATATAATTATGTATCTCAATTATATGTATGTATATTTTATGTACCCATGTATGTAATATTATATATATATATAATATAATTAGTTTTATTATATATAATATAATATTATAAGTAATATTATATATATATATATATATATATATATATGTGTATGTATGTATATATATATGTATATACATATATATATATGTATATATATGTATATATATTTTTCTTTTTTATTTACTTTGATTTTCCCCCTTTTTTCTTTTTTCTCTTCATTTTGTTTTATTTTCAAATACTTTGTAGAATATTTTATATTTGAACTCGTAGGAGTTTTTTTAAACTGTTATCAAATAAATAAAATAAGACACATGTTAGAAAAAATCAAATGATAATCATGGTTTGTGTTTTTCAACGAAAATTTGATTGTGAGACAAAGGAAATAAAGTTCAAAACTTTGCGTCTGGATATAGAAACAATTTTTTAAATTTTCTGTTTATCGCGATTCTAATTGAACGATATCCGAACACGAATATCCGCGAAGAGAATGAGAGAGTCTGCAGACTACAAGAAAGAACATAAAAGAACATAAAAAAAGATTAAGGTTTACATAACTTAACACATATAGCATTTTTATATATTTTTTATATTTTATATATTTATATATTTATATATTTTATATTTTTATATGTTTAATCAACAGATTAAATGATGAAGCTTCTCTCTTCAAGTGAATCGAGTGAAGAGCGAACGAACACGAACGAACGTGCTAACTTCAATGAACATGGATGACTCGAGTATGAAGTGTATGAACAAGCCGAGATTTATATGATCAATAAATGTTTTTCGGGTTACATCAAAGGAAGAGTGCTCGAATGCACTCGAATCAATGTTCGTTCGTAATTGTTCGTTTTTGACAGGTTGGTCTGTAGTAAAAAGTCATTCCTTGTAGTTATTCCTTCAAGCGAAATTCATTCCAGAGTAAACGAATTTGTGCTCGCGCAATGGTCGCGGCAGACCTTGGCGTTTTCCACATAAAACCGCCGCAGAAATAATATTTATGTTTGCCGAGCAACACTATAAACTGAATTCCATGCCGTCATCGTCCCAATCGACACGATGCGCCCAAGTGCATCGAAATAGACGCCAATCGAAAGACGAATACGGTAAAGCAATATAAACAGATTCTTCTTATAAGGTGAAAAAATATTATTTTGACATTTATAGAAATTATGAAATCAAAAAGATATATGATAGATGTATGATAGATAAAATAAAAGATTGTTTTATAATTATCTTTTTAAATAAAATTTTTTCTATTATAAGATTAATAGTAAAATCTAATGTCATACAATATTTCAGATGTTAAATTTACTACTAACAATTACATATTTTTTCTTAAAAACAACTATGTGTTTTCTTTACATCAATTGATTCCTCTCATTATTCTGTGCATAAAAGTATTGAGGTAAAATCATCGAAAGGTAAATATTTTACGAGATATTTTATAGTTTATGTAAAATTAAGAAATTATTTCAAGCCTTATAACTCGGAAAATACTTAATAAAAAAGTACTTAATTATAGTGTTTTGAAAAGCTCTCGAGATAAGCTACAAGAATATGCAATAAAAAATAGGGGGTTCCATTTAAGAAATTGAAGGTGTCCTTGACCTGACTAACGATGCCACCCAAGGTCAAACCAATGACACCATCTTATGTTTCCTCAAAACCATACAATTTTCATATAAAATGTTTTTCTCTAAAATGCTTAGTTTTTGAAAGAAAAGAGATGGACGGGTGGTCAGATGCACCCTGTATATTAAAACTATTTTTTTTTCTCCCATAAAGAAAACTCTAAAATTTTGTTATTTTTTTATTCTAATAATTACAAGAAAATAGTCATAATCAAAATAATAACTAAAAAAATTTTCTAATATTTTATTTTTATTATAATTCTCCCAATCTTTTACGTAAATCTTTCGCAAAATATATATATAATTTCAAAAACTTTAAGTAAATTATCTGATTCTAGCACAACATAATATTTTCTAAGGTGAATTCTAACGCAAATCGTTTCTCTCTTGCATCCATGCAATTTTAAGATGCAATGGTTCAGTGCAGTGCAGCAATTTTCTCGCGGAAATTGGATCTCTTCCAGTCCTCATTAATGATGGGAAGAAACGCGCGGAGAATGATGGACCGATGCGTTGTACATGTGTCACAATCGAGGTCGATTGTGTAAGAAACTCATTTCTTCCGTCAACTTGTCATAATCGATAAGAGGAGATAAAACATTTTGTAGAATATAAAACCGTTCAAATAGCTCGATTTTAGGAAGTTGAAAAGCTGTAACTTTATGAATTCGAGAAATTAAAAGCAATTGTTTTATTCGGAAATAAAAAGTTATTTTTGGAAACAAATTTAATTCAAATAAAAAAGATTAAAAATATAAATATTTGTAAAAACTGTTTTGTAATTTGTAATAACATTACACACATAATAGTTTTTTAATTTTATCTGATTTTGAATATTTTTTTAAGTGTTATCTTCGTAATTAGATTTTTTTATAAAGAAAGAAGAAAAAATAGAATTAACACTCGTATTTTTTATTATAAAAAACATACTGAAAATTAATGCATTGTATATATTATATATTCCAACTTCTGAATATTAGACTATTTTTATGTTGATAGTATATTAGTTTTATTTTTAATTTTATTTATATATAACATCCGTGAGAAAAGTTTGCGAGTTTTCATTCATGCGGCGCTTATCTAATGTTCAGGACGCGATTGCTCACTCGATTATTACGTAAAATCATTACGGGCGATCGTGCGCCATTAGGACGCTCTTATTCTACGGGCGTGGGTGACTGACGTTGGCGTGCCAGGAGAACTATGATAGTTACGATCGGACATTCGCAGTCGGTGCGTGCCAAACCCGTGTGCTAGGCGAAACGAACGGAGCCTCTGAATCATTTAAAATCTTAAACCCATCCTCATCCCCTTTTAATCCTCTTGTTGTCGCATGACTTATCTCACGATACGTGTAAAATTAGTGGATGAAAGATAGCACAGGAATTCAAGTGAGACACGTCGTTATGTGTACTCTCAGAAACCGAAATTTAGCTTTGTAAATTATAAAAAGAATACTTGTGAGGTCTGGAATATTTGTAAGACTTCTAATTATTGCTTTTTTTGCTCTCATTGATTCTATAATTCTGGATTGTCTTTAATACTTAAACACATTTAAAAGTATATTACATAGTTATTATTATGCATTTTGTACATTTTGTTTAATTAAATTTAATTAAGTTTATATTAAATTTTGTAGCTAATTTTTGTCCCATTTTACTGTGTTCTATTTTACGTATTTTTTTCGATTCCATTTTATTTTATAAAAAATCTATTTCCGAGACAGCCTGATTCGCTTTAATTGAAACATAGTCGTTTTTTATTTAAACCATTTTCCCTAAATCAGATCTTGAAATCAAAAAATGATGAATGTCTTCCACGCAAATAACATGATTGAAGTCTCGCATAACTAAGACTTAAATCATTTAGCGAACGACAATTTGCGAACGCATGCGATTTATCGATGAGTTTTCTCGCGACGTTTGGCACGAGTTCAGCGGTTTTCAGACGGACAGTGGTTACCCATTAACAATTTATTTTGTTCAAGATCGAAAACTATATAAGTCTCGAATCGACGGAATGGGAACTCAAAATGCGGAAACGAATCGAGGCTTGTAAAATGGCCTAATTATACAGGATGTCCCAAAAACGTCAGAGTTATCTTTTTATTCTGTACTTATATTTATTAATTATTACAATTGTATTACAATTATTACTGTAATAACAAATGTAATTATTATTATTATTATTATTGTAAATATTGTTCTAGAGAAATTAGAGAAATATAAAGCTAAAAGAAAAAGGAAATCTTATTATTATTATCATTATTATCAAAATACTCCACTCTACATTTCTTCAAATTAAAATTTGAAATTATAAATAAATAAATTTTAATGTTTCTTCTTTTTAGAAAATTTTAAACAAAATGTGGACGTTATGTCACATCCAAATTTAATTCTAATTGTTAAGACATTTAAATCTGAGAATCTGTTATAACATTACAATAATTCTAGACGATATTTCTTTTCTCTTCTTTCGCGTTCTCTTTTCGTAATTTTTCCCCCAGTTTTTATTTTCCCTAATATAGAATATTATCGCGAAGTGAGTTTGCTTCATCTTTGCTCGTAACATGTGTTACTTTGTTCAGAATATTTGAAAATATTCTGACACGTACATCACGTGTCTTAAATAATTTTATATACTTTAACTTCTCGCATTCTCTATTTGACGTCTCCATTAATTTTTCGGCTCCACTTTACTCCAACACGAGCGATCGCTTTAGATGACAGCGATCGATGTTGGCCGCGGTTTTGAGCGTACTTTTTCTAGCCGCACTTCTATAGTCAGAGATCGTAGGTATGCACGTGGATATGAAGAAGGGTACGAGGGGAAGGTCCTCGAAAGGTGTACACATACGCACGCTCGGTGAAGATCGAAGCGAGGAGCAGAAGAGACCGAATCTAAAGATTATTTCGGGATTGGCGAAGATAAACCGGGCCAACGTCGTGCGTGTGTGCGGAAGAGAGAAAAAGAGAGAGAAAAAAGAAGACAGAGAGAGAGAGAGAGAAAGATCGAGCACAAAAACGAACTTCGCCTCGTCTTGCCTTACCTCGCCGAAAACGTGAATGGAGCCTTGAGGTTAAAGCTTGAGTCATCGTTGTCCTCGCGGCGATCATGAATTTAGCATTACACAAGCGTAAACGTAATGACAACGAGCGACGTGTCCAGGCCTCGGGGCCCTGGATAATCCTACACTCGTCATATCGTCTACCTGAATCATACTTTGGCGACTTCCCATGGACGATCGAGTCACATCTAACTTCGAAACGCTCAGGCTTAATGTCCCGTTTTTGCATCTTTTTCCAATAGATCCATAAGCCAAACCTACGATTTTTTTACATTAAAAAAATAAAAATTTTATGTCATTTTTTCCATTTTTATTTTTGTTCTGTTTAAAATAAAACTCTATCCACTTTTGCATATTTTATTCAAAGATATTATAGAGACAAACAAGAGAGACACGTAATTATTGTAGACGAAGAGATTAAATACGGTACGTTGAATCATATTCAAATAATTCGTCGTTAATCTGGGACGTCTTGGTGTTTTATTTATCGCATCATTTAGTTTTTGGATCGCTTTCAATAGCGGATAGAAGATATTAAAAGCTTCTGTAACGTATGAACGCCCGAAGAAATAAAAGAAACAAATCAGATTCATATCATAAAAAATTTTTGTCGTGATATATAAGTTATATTATATAGTTATATAATATAATATAATATAATATAATATAATATAATATAATATAATATAATATAATATAATATAATATAAGTAATGAGAAATATATCTATGAAGTTGGAACTTTTTTCTAGATTTTCTAAATTCAGTAATTATAATTTTCAATAATTAAACGATTATTTATAAATTATTTATATATAAAACTCTTTCTATAACTATTTATATTTTTCAGTTTCTTATTTTATATGTATATAGTATATATTTTATTTTATTTATATAGATTTTATTTTATTTATATACATTTTATTTTTATTTGGTATATTATTTATATGTTGCATTGTATATTTTCTTATACTGCATTTTTTACTAACTTTTTTCTCTTTTGAATTCTACATACATTTCACTTTGCATTTTGTTTAAAGAGGTTGTAAGAAGAATCAGAAAAAATTGCAAATTTAAAAAACATAAGCTCTTTTATAATATCAATATGTTAAATCTTTTTAGTTAGAGATTTTTAGTTAATTCTTGAAAAAATTTATAACAAAGATTCCAGATTTTTCTGGGTTGTAATTGAAGACTCGATGCTTCATTAATTATCAACAAAAATGACTATTAAAGATAAGAAATAAACTAAATAAGAACTGAATAAATTTTTGTTTAATAAAGAATATAGTATATTAAAAGTATGATAAGTACGGTAAGTACTTGTAAAGATTTGGAAAATATGATTGACATAATTTCTTTACAATATTAAAATTTGTCTAGAACCGTAATAATAAATCGATATCAAAACCTGTATTTAATAGAAATTTACTTAAATAAGATAGTGGATACTCAGCACGAAACATAGATTTCTTTTATGTCACATCTCAAATACGTAGTGTTTCCTTATATAAAATGTACATAGAAAATTACACGATAAAACTTTTACTGTGATACAAAAAAATGACATTAAGTGACAAAATTTTTGCCATAAATATTCTTAAAAACTAATCAAAAAAAGTTTTTTTAAATTCATACGCTGATATTATTTATTTATTTAAAAGAGCTTATGTTTTAAATTATTAACATTTCTGATTTGTCTTACAATCTTCTTAAGCAAACGTGTCACGTTCTTGTGTCATTCGTTTATTAAGATTAAAGATTAAAATTTCAGATTTAACGACAAACTCGCGATGTAGCTCTTCTTTTTCGAGGAGATTTCTTCCAACCAGGAAAAGGAGCTCTGATAACTAGATAAAAAACAATTTAGTCGAGAGACAAAAAGCGTACAATGATATATTACATTAGTCAATTGACAGTTGGTACATATTACATTACATCTCATCGATCTTGCATCGAGTTTTAATTCTTTTTTTACATAAGGACTCTATTTGATACACAGCTTTTGTAAGTTACAAATTAATATATTATAAAATTGTAACGCAAATCTTCCTATAATAATGTAACCTTTCCTTTTACTATATAAACGCTGTTTAAAAAATACATTGTTACACTTGAAAAGGACCAGTGATCGAAAGATTGTGGATAAAGAAATTATATAGCCAGTTTGCTATCAAATATTACTCTTCTTTTTGGATCGTTAATCACTGGTGAAGAGAAGAAGTTTTTTTAAATTCATACGCTGATATTATTTATTTATTTAAAAGAGCTTATGTTTTAAATTATTAACATTTCTGATTTTTTTTTAATAAAATTTATTTGATATTTTATATTTATTCCTGAATTAATATAAATAAATCGAGATTTTTTGACACGAGAAAGAAAAAAGGAGAATGTAGGATTTAAACAATTGATATTCTTAATGTTCCAGTTGAACCCCATACAAACCAACCGATCTGCAAGGCACCGCCCTGTCGGGTGGTGATGTAAAGAGTTTCAGGCTGCGAGTCGCTCTGTATACGCGTGCTAGTTTACGCGCTTCATATATTTCCGCTATATTCGTGTTTGATCTTAGCTCGTTCGCTCGCTCGCGAGTACCTCGCTCACCAATAAAGGAGAGCGCCCGAGAGTTTACGATGTGGGTCGATTCAATAAACGTGAGGCGAAACGACTTGGGGAAATATTTGAAACTGTTGTACAGCTCATATTTACACGGAAGATTGCAAAAAGTAAGCAAGACTCGACATCCAGACCACGAAGATTAATGAGTCTCCAAATCTCAATTCTTTCGTTCTTTAAGTTCTTCAATTCTGTCAAAAGTGGCATAAGACGATCAGTTCTTTACCGAAAGACAGATGTAGAACATAAACTAAACTGAAGATGGTATCTATTAAAGCATTTTAATCCCTCTCGAAATTGCTCCACGGAAAAAAGATTAGCTACTATAGCAATAGCAGCAAAACTTTGTCAATACTTTAGCAAAACTTTTTGTTAAAGGTTTTGTTAAAGGTTGACAAAGGTTTTGCTACTATTCAAAATTATAGCTCTCGCTGCAAATAATAGTTAGCTGTCAATATTTTACAAATAGTTTTGCTATAGTAGCTAATCATTTTTTTCCGTGTCAAAATCTGAAATGTGTCAGGTTCTGAAGATGAAATATATTACTTGTAATGAAGCTTCCTAAGGTGTGTGAAGACACTTCGCACGAATATACGAAGTATATCCCAAAACATGATCTCTGCCCAAGACGAAATGGTGCCCTTCCCAAAAGCTTCTTTGACCGCGATTCTTACGAGGAAGATTCGCCGCTCACTCGGCGATCTGTAAAAGTAGAGAACCAAGAATACCGTCATTAGACCGGCAGCATCTCGCGGACTCCGGTCTGTCGAATCGTGCCAAGCGCACGCTCTACGGCCCGAGATAGCTTCGCTCGGGAATGTGCGCTATCGCTATCGCGAAGCGCGGTTAAAAATGGTGTTCTCCCTACGTTCTCGCGAGTACACGAGATTCATCGCTGGTGCTTGGGGCATTGGCGCCGTGAGATATCATCCGATCACGAGCCAAAGTCGTAATGACGGTAGATGCGGGAACATGGTACCACCGATTTCGCCTCTGCGCCAAATTTCTGTGCCTGTCGTTCTGCCGAACTACGCTGCGGCGTATTTCACGCCAAGAACGATTATCGGCATCGTCGACAGCATCGACGCGACGACGTCCCCGAGTGAGAAATGGCCAGCCAAGTTGATTTGATATCACGTAAACGAGAAGTAACGCGACATAAAATAAAAAGGAATTTTACTCGCGCATACAATAACCGTACGTTCCCTGTGAGCAAAGCTAAACTTCGCTATCGCATCACCGATTATCCGCAGTAAAATCTATTCTGTTAAAAAACAAAAGAATCTTGTCGACTAAACTTGTTCGCGAAAACAAGAATTTGTCGCTATAATTATTTTATCCTTGGTAAACGAAATTGCGTTTTGGCAGAGAAATGAATCTCGATTGTTTGTACATCGGAGTCATTTACAGATTCTGTGAATAAAATCAGCAATTCAGTCTGTTTTTCACACTCGGCGAAGTTAATCAATCGTGTAAAAGATATCTGTGTTGACAAACTTTTTTTTATGAAAATCGAAGAGGAACATAATCGGTCGAGGACGCGCGCGGCGTCAAGTGCAAGTTCACCGGAACCGCGGTGCATCGGTTCCTCTGCTTCTCTGCCGCTTTTCCATCTCTCGCCTCCTTCGAACCGCACCTGACCGGAAATTAAGTTGGCTGCTAGAGGAAGGCTCGCAACTCGGTATCGCCAATTGGTATTATTAATCGGCCGTCGCGACGGCGAACGTCGACGCGTTTCCTTCTTCGACGCCGAGGAAGAAACTCATCTTTTGGCATCCGTCTCTGTGTCCCGCCGCGACAATAATTACGAATTATGTTGTGTAATTTGCGGTATATTCGCTAATACGACGCCGCGGTCTAATTCGGGCAAAGATATTTGGACAGGATCCGCGAAACTTCGATAATTAATTCTGCCGATAGACGACGACTCAATAAATGCGAGTGAATTTTGCTGGCATTCGAACGATTCGGCGACGAGATAAGTCACACAGGATTACATTGTATTAGGTTACATACGGACGAAATTCTTTTATCGTTCGTTAAACCGTCATCGACTCGATAAAACAAAAAGATAATCTCGTAGTTTCCAATGTTTTAGCCAAATTAATTTGGCTGAAGTAAATTAGCTTCAATCTTGTTTACATTGATTAAACAGCTTAGAATCTGGCTTGAGGAAATTATTAATCTTAATTAAACACTATAAATTATTAAATATTAATAATGCCTAATTGATATTTCCGAATCAGCAGCTATCATTTTGTCAACGTGTTATTTTTATTTCTTGAAGAACTTTTCCTTGAAACTCGTGTGTTTTTGTGCAAGTCTTCCAGGTCGTAAATTCTTTCGCAAAAATATATCGTGTTTCAACAGTTTCCAAATACCGACAGATATTAATTTAAATATTATTTATTTTCTTGGAAAATCTTATCGATTATTTTCATTATGAGTCACCGACGAGTTTCCGATCGTATGTATTTCTATTGTGTCAGGTCTTCAATCTTTCTCGCATGATACCATAATGCGTAGCACGGCGAGACTAGCTTTAAAACTTGAAGAAGAAGAAGAAGAAGAAGAGGAGAAGGAAGAGGAAGAATGATTACGTAAGAGGGAATAAGTTCGTTCGGCCGGGTTCTTCATTTCAGATCCTATACAACATCCTCTTCGTCGCTTCTCCTCGTCACATCTTCTTCGTCATCGCACACTATGCGTCGCCATACTACCTTAGTCCTCCATTGCCGTCTCCTCACCTCCTCGCCACTATGGCTTGCTTCTGGGGCTGACAGCAGCTATTTTCGTTTCCCAGCGACAATATAGCAGCGGCTTAGGCCGCTCTTGCTGAGCTGAGCTTTAGTCCACCTCTCCCTGGTTCTCTTTCCTTCGGCGGTTTGTGCTTCTTATTTATGGAATCCCTCCGAAATTATTTCTTCGCGCCCACTATCGCCTTCTCTGAATCATCATTATGTCGATGGCGGCGAAAGTGCAGAATGTTGTCCGCCTAAGAAATAACACGTTTCCCATAATCGTACACTGTAGTTCATGAAATGCGATCGTAACTTCGACGATGAATTTAGCACACAAAAATAGCAAGAAAGGCCCAAGCAACATTTATTTCTTATCTGTTCCAGTTACAGACTAGTGGTTAAATAATTTTCGTAAGTCACCTTAGCACACACACACATGAGCAGAAAAGCAAAAACAGAAATGGGACCTAGTTTCTCGGCACACATCTTCCTACCTTATTCTTAAACACATTCTCCTACCTTATTCTTTATAAACATATACTCAAATATTTAAATAATCTAAATAAATATTTAAATGAATAAAATATATCTAAATGACTAAATTTTATTGAGAAATAAAAAGATATTAGTTCAATTAAATGAACTCATTTTTAACGGCACTTCGAATAAATTTCCAACTTTTACTTTTCCAACTTAACAATTTTTCGTGTGACTTTCCCTGACAGAAACACATCTATATTTCTGTTATGTATTTTTCTTTTTTTTTACTTCTATTTTTACTAGCTTTTTTACAGTTTATTTTTCCGTTTATAACGCAAGCTCATATGTAAGGTGTGATATTCTTCACGTTTGATCACGAGATCATAATTACCAAAGAAGATTAAGATGCAAAGACTAGAATTTGGCTCGTTCAATACTTCTATCGCAATCACAATATCCGAATATCCACACGTGACGCCCGGAAATATCTAGCACTAATGATGGACGCAATAATCGAGATTTCGCAATACTCCCTCGCTCTCAACGATGTTCCGGTTTCGCAGCTGGATGCAACTGGATAACCACGGCGATGTGATCGTCGCCTTATTCGTGTACGTCTCGCGTTCCCGCGTATATTTGTGTATGTCGCGTTAACGTACATTTATCCACCCTGGGCCAACTATGCGCGAGCGAACGAGTGACGTCAAGTAATACAATCATCGTCAAGAGATGCAATTTCGTCGACCCCCTTTTTTTCTTTACTCTCTTGTGCGCCCCTCTTTACTTTCTCCGCCACCTTTATTAGGAAAAAAACAAGGGATTTTCCTTCCTTCCTTTCTTCTCGAAGTCGATTTGTCGATATGTCATTGCGACCATCAAACCGGATATACTTGCCAGTGTGTACATTTTATCACCTCAAACTGTATTTTTGTGAGATGTATTTTACCTTGCTCTGTAATAAAAAATAAATATGTAGTCTTTTAATGTGAGTGAGAATTTAATTTGCTAACAAATTCTCCTATATTATAACCAAATGTTTATTGCCACCAAACATTTCTTCCTCTTTACTCTTGTTATTTATTTATTTTTTTCTTTTAACATAAAGGTAAATTACCTATATTAAATCAGTTTTAAGTTAAGTTTTCTTAATCTGTACATTTATTAAGTATTCAATTAAAACAAACTGTTATGTAGAATATTCTAACATTTTCTCATCAAATAATATTATGTTTTAAAATATTACTTTTAATACATATAAAATAAAAAAATCAAAATTTAGATAGTCCAAATTGAGAAAACATAAAAAACATAATTTGGATTTACAATTGCCTAAGTTGGAGAAGAAAAACTATAAATAATTATAGCAAAATAATAAGAAGATAAGTAAAAAAGTGTTTTTATATAAAACACATACACACCTCTTTTGTTTCGGTGTATGTGTGTGGGAGTATGCTTCCTCTGAATGGAGAAGTCCGCTACGAGTGCCTATTTTGTATATAGAGTCAAATATGTGTAGTCTTATAAAATAATTGTCTAAATGTTAATTAAAAACCTAAATATTAATTATGTTTAAATGTTAACCCATTAACTCCCAGACGGACAAATCAACTTTCTGTTTTTCATGCGTATATTACAAATCTCAAATCCTTTTGAATATTCATCACGATCCATACATAGGAATTTTGGGGTCACTTTTTCCGAATCTGCAGTTGAAATTTCAAAATTCTTTGAACGAAATCCATGACAGTTTTTTCAGGGCAAAAACAGGGTAGAAAAAAAAGTTTTTTTTTATTCTCTGTTTCATAACGAAGAGATCGTTCAATCAAGCCTAAGATCAAGATTCGTGGGCTGTTTTTGTTGTACTTCACAAATATAGGTCACTGGATGATCAAAATCAATATGACGGTAACAAAATGGTCGAAAGTTGTTAAAAGTTAAGAAAATTCTGAATTCGTATGATTTGTGATATAAATTCGCTTGACATCCAATGGTATTCGCAAAATAATAGATGTATGGGTTTTTGGGGTCGCTGATTATGAATATGACATCAAAATTGCAAAATTCAAGATGGTGGATCCAAGGTGGCGGACAAAAATGACTATAGATATTCGAAAGACGCGTAAGTAAATGCCACTGGTGAAGAGAAATCTCTTTTCTTTGTCTTGGTTTTTTCTGACTATTTGAACTCATCAATTTTATATCAATTAGAAAGATTCAATAACATTTTATACTTTTGACATCATAAAGTTCTATGCAGTTTTATTTTTTATTTATGGAAAGTATCAAAGCAAGACTTACGTGTGTTTTCTGTAATTTATACAATACTTATTAGTGTAAGGCTTTGATACTTTCTATGAAGGCTTTATACCTATAGAGACTTTTTATCAGTGAGTCAAAACCTATAACGTACTATAATTTTAACCAATTTCACCACGGACCAAAACCCATAAGGTCTGTCCTAACTGTGTTATTTTTAATTACCCATGTAGCTATTAAAATGCAAAGTCAAATTCTACTCAATTTGAATGATTTTTAACCATTTTTGGGTCGCTATTACTTCTAGTAAAGGTCGCCACTGACTTTGGCAACGAATTAATTTGTATAAAAAAACACATAGTTTTGTTAAAAAAAAATTATACAAATTGCACAATATATCTTTTTTGAAAAACAAGATATGTATTTTCTATAAATTGATTCATCTCATTATTCTATGCACAAAAGTATTAGATTGCTAAAAAATAAATAGTTGACGAGATATATTTTTATACTTTATGTCATAATAAAATGTCAAAAAGTATAAGTCGTAAAAAGTGTATCTCGTAAACTATTGATTTTTCGACAATTTTACTTTAATATTTTTATATGCAGATTAGCAAGAGGAATCATATTATATAAAAAATCATATAATTTCTTTTTTTTTAAGAAAATGGCTATGGTTTTCATATGACCATGAAAAATTAATTTTTTCAAAAATTAATTTTACCATTATTTGTCCTCCTCCAAACTATACAACTTTTATTTGAAAAGTTTGTTTAAAATGCATATTTATTTGAAAAGTTTGTTAAAAATGCATATTTTCGAAATATTTGTTTGCTAAGATTAAATTAATTCCATCTGTATAAAGCAAAAAATATTATTTTCTGGCATTTTAGGATAAAATTAATTTTTGATAAAAAACCTTGATTTATATATAAAGAGTTAAGGGGTAACGCCACTCTAGAGCTCGAAAAAAAGACGTTTCTTTGATCATTTTTAACGGAGATACAATAAAGAAAATGAGAAATCTATTTATAGGAGTTTATTATACATGTTTCGAAGTATATAAAAAAATTTGTTTATTAATATTTAGAAACAAAATGGCGGCTATATTATAAAAAACTCGAGGCCTCTTTTCGCCGAAGAGGCTTCACGGCCGGAAAGGTTACTCCCACAATTTTTAATCTAGAACAAAAAACCAAAATTTTTTAAAAACTATATATAATTGGCTAGAGACTGACGTAGGGGATTTTGAAAATATTGAATTTTGAATAAGTAGTGCTTATTTGAAAAAAAAAATCCATTTTTCGATAAAAAATTTCACCGTAAATTGTTTATAACAAAAGAAGTTGACGAAATATCAAAAAACCCCTACATCAGTCCCTGCAGAATCTAATTACGATGCTACTGTGCAAATTTGAAATGAATCGGTCAAAAATTTTTCGAGTTATGTTTCCGGCCAAATTGAAAAACATTGTTTCGAGAAAAACGCGTTTAAAGTTTTAAGTACTATCGATCGACGCGCAATAGAGCGGCAGTTTCGTTTTAAAAACAGGTACTTAAAATTCCTTCCGCGCTACGGGACCAAGTGTACATTATTTTTAAGACTCTAAGGCATCACTTAAACGAAAAAAAATCGATTTTTTGAAAATTCTAGAGTGGCGTTACCTCTTAACTTGTTCTGTTATGTGATTTCATCATAGACTTCATAAATGTAGACTAGCAATTGCTATAATTTTTACATTAGAAATTGTGTTAAAAAAAAAAAACAAAGAAAGGACAGAGAGAAAAATATAGTTTTCAGTACTTTCTCTTTTTTAGTATCCGAAAATGTACAGTTGATATATGGCGTGTTAATATAATATCAGAATTGAAAGTAATATTTTGTAATGAACAGCAGAATGTAAAATAAAAATTTTATATAGATAACCTCAAGTGCTTATGATCACGACCATAATTATAATACACCAAAATGCATCTAATGTATAATGTATGTCAAGTATGCACAAAACATATTTCCGGACAGCCCTAGTTGAAATATTTTACTGAAAATATAATAAAATATTTGAAAATCTCATTTTTAATTGACCTCATTTCATTATCATTTTATCGATATTTCAACAAAAATTTAGAAATCAAATTTCAGTAATTTTTATTAAAAAGTAACACAGTTTTAAGTTAAATTCAATCATAACATTTAATATTTATTATGTATATTTAATTATTATTTAATATTTATTATAATATTTTAGAATTTTTTTAATTATTTTTCAACAGTATATTTTAAGTTTCTTTATACATCACAGTATTACATACAATTTTATAAAGAATTTTATAAAGAAAATTATGATTTATTTTGAGACATATTCAGTAATTTTTCAACTTTCATTCACATTTCATGGATTTCATAGTACTTTCAGTAAAATATTTCCATCATGGACCTTAAAAGAGAAAAGTTATGGACATAGACGAGCTTGTATTACCAGTTCATATCTAAGATCCATGGATTTTATTTATTTTTGATGCTATTAAATTATTTTTAATCATCATTTTTGCAAAGTATTAGATAATTATATTTTGTGGACATAGTTTTGTGGACACAAAATGATACAAAATTGAAGACTGTAAATATGGTGTGTTCGTGCTCGCCGAAAATATCTGAAGTTACGTAGTTTAATGTGCACATTTTATAGAGGCGCCAGTGAACGGGCTCCAAAACCCGGACACATTCACGCTCAGACACCTCTTTGACACTGCGCGCTACACTTCACTTGAATTTCCTCAAATTCTCAAGTTACGATGAGCTCGATGCGTTTAATTGGTAAACCGACATTTTCATTACCGATTCCTTTTTAAGTTTTGTGTCCACGATGCTAGAAATCGGCTGGAGATCTCGAGAAGAATTCAGCCAATAAAATTGCCACTTCTCCATAAAAACTGCAAGTTGATTAGTTACATGTATATTAAGGTCGGGTCAACAATAGGTATAATAAGCTTAAAACTGTAAAAAAAAACTGATCAATCACAGTAAAGAAACTGATCAATTACCTTCAATTAGCACACTCGACATTTTGATACTAAGATTTTCGTCTCCAAATGACCTAAGAAATCTGCCATTAACAGGTGTTACGGCAGATCTGGGACACCCTGTATACGCGTATCAAATAGTAAATAACTAGTAAGTTGGTTTAGTCATTGATTGATCAGTTCAAATACACTACCCAGCGAGAAATGACCCATCGAATTGATATATCGAATCGACATCAAAAATATACATCAAAAACATATTGAAATACTCATCGATTTCGATTGATTTATGTCACAGCTTTAGATGAATTTTCGACACTCAGAACAATTTCGATTCAATATCGATTCAATTTCGATTCAATATCGATTATTTGACTTAAAATATTTAAACATTTTGTTTAAATATTTTTGTATTTATAAAGTTGCTTTTAAAAGCTGTTTCTTTACTATGTATCTTCAACTGGAATATCAGAAATGAGAAAATATATAATAATTTTTGGAAAATACGTTGAACTACATTAATATTTTACAAATTTTATTTTACAATAAAAAATAAAAATATTTGCAACGTACATTTATATAAAAATAAAAATATTTGCAACGTACATTTATATAAAAATTATTTTCAAGTAAATAGTTGTCAGTACAAAAAATAGACTTATAGGAAATATATCAAAAACTCCTTATTTAACAAGTTTCCAATATATTTTTAACAAAATAATTATTTTATTGGGTTGATGCATAATTATCCGCCGTTTTTTAAACAATATTTATTATGAAAAAAGACACATAAAAATTTAACAGAAACATGTTTAAATGATTATTCTGGAGCATATCACCTAAACATAGAAGAATATTTTTATAAAACAAAAGTAAACAAAACGCCAATTTTCACTTTAAAAAAACGCGCCTACATGAACGGCGGATAATTATGATCGAATCTGTTTTGTATATTGATAAATGTTAATACTACTACTATTATACTGTTTAAATATTTAGTTACTTACTTATTTTAACTTGTTTATTAGATATATAAATATAATATTTTATTTTAATTTTCGACAAAATTGACAAATTATAAACAAGAACTTTGCTGTTGAAATTTTTTTCAATTAAAGCTGCGTTCCGAAATTCACTGCCAGTATTGAAAATCTATAGTTCATGTTACGTATACTATAGAATTCCAGTACTGGCAATGCATTTCGGAATACAGCCTAAGTATAAAATTCATGTAAGAAGCGAATCAAAATAGTATCGAATTGATATCAAAATGATGAAATATCGATATTTTACTAAAAAACATAAAATTTGCTTATTTAAGATCTTGATGATGAATATGTATCACAAATAATATTTATCTTTAAAAAAATGTCATAAAATATACACTTCAAAATAAACTTTAAATTTCGATCATTATTTCGATTCGATAAAATATCGATGATTTCAACGTCGATTTGATGTCAATTCAATGGGTCATTTCTCGCTGGGTACTTGATATGCGTATCAAACGATCGATACAAACTAAACCTTTGTTGACTACACATTTTCCGGATCGAGATCTCGAACCGCTTTCTAATATCATGATCACAAGATTTCAAAACCAAAAGTATACAAAAGTATATATACAGTAACATAACATCAATGTTATAATTTCCCACTCAGCAATATAAATGCAATATAATTATGTACAATATACAGCAATATAAATGCCTGTGTTATGTGACAATAACATTGCTGAGTGGGAAATTATAACATTGATGTTATGTTACTGCTAGTTGGTGTTTCCTGGGTTATAGAATTTATATTATTATTTTAATAAAAATGATAATGCAATGTGACTTGTATTTGAAAGAAAATGACAATATTTCCTTTCATTCATACTACTTAAGACTTCTGATCTCTGAGCCTAGGGATCCTCTAAAGGATCCCTATCTGAGCCGAGAACTCCACGTTGACAACAAATTATTATTATTATAGTAGGAATAAGAATTATAAGGCGTGAAAAAAATACGCCTAAAATATTCTTGCGCTATATTCCTTAATTATTCGCTGTATTCTAATATTGTTATATATGATGTTTGTGAATCCATAAAATACTCCGAGAACTAAGATTAACAATAGATATACTATCTAACAAAAAAGGTGTCGGAAGTGTCCCCCTCCGATTTTGATGAGCTTTTAATATGTTGTTCTCCAGATCAAAATAGGGGATACGTTTTTTTTTATACGTGCCCCTACGGCCTTTTAGGGGGTGAAACACTCCTTTGAAAAAAATCGGTTTTTCTATTTTGGAGTGAATATCTCCGAAACTAAGAAAGATAGAACAAAAATTCAAACTGGGTATTAAATGGCTTGATGAGTACTATAAAATAATGTGAAAAAAATTTTTTTATTTTTTTTTATTTTTCAAAAAACCTTGCTCCTCTAACTTTTTTTTCAAAATTTTGAATTTTTGTTTTCACCAAATTAAAGGTTATTTTTTTACGAATTCATCCATGTATATTAAAGTTATGTTCCGTAATATCATTTTCAAGAATTAATTATAAACGCCTCCGTACATACGCTATTTGTGTCGGTCCATGCGCTCGATCTCTTCGCGCAACGCATTTTCCTGTAATCAAAAGATGACGAATATACTTGGAGGACATATCCATATATAATCACGAAAGTTTTCATCACATATAGCTTGAGCACTTATATAAAACTTAAAACAAGTTTAAAGGTCTATAAGACGAATAATTTTATCGTTGGAGGAAATATAAAATGCCGTCGCTTTGCGAGCATCAGTTTAATACGTAACATCGTACATTTTATTGTGTACCGTTAATTAAATTGTGTGAACTATTAATTGTTGTAGTTTTATAGGTATTAATATTTTGTAAATATTGTCTGTTAATATGTATCTATTAATGTTTATATATATATATATATATATATATATATATATATATATACAGGGTGTCCGAAATGTGTGGGAACACCTAAATATTTCGGAAAATAAGCATCATAGAGAAAAGTGTTTCAAACAAAAGTTGTAGGGTTTACAAAGATCTATTTACTAATTTTATCAGTCTGACCTTGAGTGGCGTCCCTAAGGTCAGGTCAAGGTCACGTCGATTTTTGCAAACGGAACACCCTATTTATGATACCAGAATTTGATAGCTGGTATCAAGAGCTTTTCAAAACACTATAATAAAGTAAGTTTTCATTAAGTATTTTTCGAGTTACGGAGCTTGAAAGTTACAGTACTGCCGCGCCGGCGTCGGCATTAGCATTACCCAAGGTGTACCACGTGGAGGTTCTCCGGTCCGATTTAAACTTCGCGTGCGTGTGTGCGTGCGTGCGTGTGCGTGTGCGTGTAGGGGGTGAGTGAGTAGTTAGAGCAAGTGTTCAAATTGCCGTCCATCAACAGTCTGACAATGCGTCAATCTACTGTAAAAACTTGAAATAGCGTTCTCACAAAAATGTGGAGGTATTAGAGATACTTCGTCATTTATACGGCGACGGAGTTCGTCCAAATTTCTAGGTTTCATAATATAGACTCTACTTTTGAGATGACCCCAAAAGAAATAATCCAGAGGTAAAAGATCTGGAGATCGAGGTGGCCATTCTATTGATCCTATCCATTTGTTCGAGAATACTTCATTTAAGTATTCTCGTACACCTCGACCATAATGTGCTCCGTCCTGCTGAAACCAGATTTCATTAAAATTGTCACCAACAACACGTTGTATTGCTGGTACAATATCGCATTCAAGCATTGTTCTGTATTTTTCAACAGTCAAATTACCGTCAATGAAGAAAGGACCAATCACCCTGTCAGCAAGAAGTCCAGTCCATACATTCAATTTTTCCGGATGTTGCGTGTGAGCTTCAATCATCCAATGAGGATTTTCATCTGACCAAAATCTGCAATTATGACGATTGATATTGCCATTCAGCTCAACTGTCGCTTCATCAGAAAAGACTATTTTGGTCGCAAATTCAGGATCCATGTCAATTCTTTGCATGACATCCTCACAAAATTCTACACGACGATCGAAATCGTCTTCAGATAATTCCTGAACTGGATGAATCTTGTAAGGATGAAATTTATTCTTTTTTAAGATTTTATGCACAGACATTCGGGAGATGTCGTGGTGTTGCGCAGATTTTCGAATAGATATATGCGGATTCTCAATATACGATTGTAAGACATCTAAAGACTTTTCTGCATTTGTTGCAAAAACCGATTTACCAGACTTTGATCGATTTTTGACGTGACCAGTTTCTTCGAATCGTACGATTGTGCGGTGTATCGTCAATTTTGATATAGGGACTTTACTAACCCGAAAAGTGTCATTAAATATCTGCAACGTTTTATTATAAAGCTGGGTACACATCTACGAACGAACACCGAACGAACAGCGAGCGCGAATGTTCGGGCATTCGCGTTCATGTTCTGAAGTCATTTATTCTTTAGCTAGGTATACCTACACTTAGCGAACGAACACCGAACGAACAGCGAACGCGAACGTTCGTTATTATCATTCGTCAGATGTATACACCAAACCAAATGCGAACAGAACATTCGATTCGCATTCGGATCCGTTCCCTCATGAGGCGGTACATCAAAGAAAATTCGCGCTCGCTGTTCGTTCGGTGCTCGTTCGCTAGATGTATACGCTTTAAGTCAGGCCTGCACAACTCAGGCGGGCCGACAAGCCAAGTAGTAACGCCGCGATATTTCCGACGTCCCCACCACTGACCGCGCGCCTCTTCCCGCGCGCCTCTCCCGCCAGTCTCTCCCGCACGTCTCTTCCCGCACGCCTTGACGAGGAGACTTCTCCGCCAGCGCGGTAGGCGAGAGTGGGGGAAGCTTCCCCGCTACGAATGAAGGAAGTGGAAGAAACGTGATAGCCAAGCGTGGCTACGGGGCCGCCAGTTGTGCAGGCCTGCTTTAAGTGCTGTTTGCCACTGTTCGCTGCTCGCTGCCGTTGTCGTTGTCATTCATAACCTCACTGTATCACGACATAATTGAGTGAGAATCATTCTTTTTATTATTAATTTTTACTCGTTACTTACAATGGAATGGACCGAAGAAGAAATAATAAAATTAATTACACTAATAACAATAATAAAATAGCAACTCCCTATAAGTGATCGTCGTAGGCGATCTAGCAATTTCGGTCCAGTTCAATACAATCGTATCCAATATGATTTATTAGACATTTTATTTATTAGGCATTTTATATTTCCTCCAACGATAAAATTATTCGTCTTATAAACCTTTAAACTTATTTTAAGTTTTATATAAGTGCTCAAGCTATATGTGATGAAAACTTTCGTGATTATATATGGATATGTCCTCCAAGTATATTCGTCATCTTTTGATTACAGGAAAATGCGTTGCGCGAAGAGATCGTGCGCATGGACCGACACAAATAGCGTATGTACGGAGGCGTTTATAATTAATTCTTGAAAATGATATTACGGAACATAACTTTAATATACATGGATGAATTCATAAAAAAATAACCTTTAATTTGGTGAAAACAAAAATTCAAAATTTTGAAAAAAAGTTAAAGGAGCAAGGTTTTTTGAAAAATAAAAAAAAATAAAAAAATTTTTTTCACATTATTTTATGGTACTCATCAAGCCATTTAATATTCAGTTTGAATTTTTGTTCTATCTTTCTTAGTTTCGAAGATATTCGCTCCAAAATAGAAAAACCGATTTTTTTCAAAGGGGTGTTTCACCCCCTAAAAGACCGTATGGGCACGTATAAAAAAAAACGTGTCCCCTATTTTGATCTGGAGAACAACATATTAGAAGCTCATCAAAATCGGAGGGGGACACTTCCGACACCTTCCTTGTAAGTCACTCTTTTAAATGACTATCAAACCGCGTGTTTTCCTGTATAAATAGGCTTTTTATCACGTATTATTTTACGGCTATTTGTTAATCGTAAGAAGGAATAGAATAATTATTAGTATTTTAAAGGTGTGAAACGATCTAGACTGTCTTTTTATTCAGATATCTTTTTATTTATTTAAATTGCATAAGAATTTTCAACATTTCTCCCGTCTGACGTTACAATTCCAACTTGATTACAACGACCCAGGAACCTTAATAAACCTTAATAAACAGTTATTAAAAATTAAAAATATGAAAAAACTATATAATTTTATTATAGTTATTGTATAATATAGTATAATATAGTACAATATAGTATAATATAATATAGCAAGCATATGTATAACAACGTATATATTATTTCTATTAACGTTCAGTGATTAAATTAATAAATTAAAATTTTAGAAATAAATAATTGAATAATTAATTTTATAGACATTTATTCTACATTTCACATTTGTGCAATTGCATTAAAGTTATAAAAACATGAAACTGTGTAGCATAAACAATAAATAATTAACAGAATAAATTTATTTAAAAAGTATATTTAAAAATATAAGTTTATTAAAGCATTGTGAATTCAAATAAAAATAATAAAATGCTTTATTTGTTGTTCATGGTATAAAAGCTTTTTATAATATTGTGTTTTATAATATTATGTTTTCTCTCTTTTTTTCGCCACATAATGTTTCTCTTTCTTTCGTGTTGAATTATCATTGTTTTCTAAGTCGTCAAGCTAGCTATTTAGAATCAAATATCAAATCAATCACGTTTATTTGCAATATTTACGTATAGTGTGTACCATATTAAAATAAATAAAAATATTTATATCTATAATAAAAAAATAATAAAAAGTAGAGCTAAAAAAATTTTCATCCAGAAATAATAATAATTTAAATATATTACTCCTATTAACAAATCGTTTAGTGATAAAGTTAATAAAATTAATAATAATACTTAAAAAGTAAACATTAAATAAACATTATGAAATAAACATTAAATAAAAATTAACTAATTTCTTAAACATTTTTTAGAATTCGCATTTATATAATATCGTATTTCAGGAAAATTAATATCCTGACGTATGTCCCTTTGCTATTTAATTTTATATAAAATAAAAATAATTTAAAAAAGAACAAACATAAAAAAGTTTTAAGTTTTACAATATTCTTATAATATCTTTTTACTAATTTTAATCTGAGTTTCTACAACATTATCATAATCCAAAAAATTTATTTCTATTTTTAAGGGTAAAATTGTTTCCTTAATTTCTTGTATGTTTGTATTGTATTGTAAAATACAAGTTTGTTTGTATTGTAAAATATAAATCTTTTATATATAAATTAAAAATATAAGTTAAAAATTAAGTTAAATACTAATAAATAAAAAAAATTAATGTGTGTGTATCAAAGTATACAAAGTAAACAAAGAAAAAAGATTCGCTGACTGAAGTTAATGGAATTTATTCACGACAAGCTAACGTATGAGATGATTTTATCTTGTAAAGTTGTCTTTTAACACTAAATAAAGATATTTATTATTATTTACTATTTTACCCCCGTCACCTGACTTTGGGTTTTTTGATTGTATATGTAAGTGATATTTGTGAAATGCCCTTATAATGTAACGTAATCTACCCGAAGTAACATCGCTGTTTCCATGTATCATGTTACTGACGGACTTAGTCCCGTCAGTTATGACGCACAAAATATGTGAGTTTTATATTAATCAATTAATTTTATACATGTTCTAAAATTATTTATGAATATGATTTTAATAGCTTCAAAATTGATATAGTTTAGACGCAATGTCAATAAAACAGATATTAGAATGCGTTTTCTATCCACATTATTAAATGTAACATTCTACGCTTGAAAAGAACCCAAATCAGAGGTTGAAACGTTGTGATTATATTAATAAAATTGATCGGAATAAATTGAAACTTACTAAATAAAGATTTCTAAATTTGTGTTTCAATTTGTATTCTAAAAATGTTTTTCTGTTTACATAAGTGCACCCCCCGAACAGGTCTCCACCTTGACGTGGTGGAGGGACTTAAGGTCGCAGTCGGGTTCACCCGCTCAGGGGTGACAACGTGTGCGACCGACGAAGAGGGATCCCCCAAGTCAGCAACCATGTAAGCAACCATGCCGAGGACTGCGTGGCGCAGGGAGCGCTGCGTCTCGAACGGTGCCTCCCGGATACCGGGCGAACTCCGGGAGTAATATGCCAAGCCCCGGCATCGCGGCTCTGACCGGGTGAGACCGCTCTTCCGCACTACTCGTGGGACTAAAATGAATAACGAGCCTATAAACAATAATAATAATGTTCAGGCAATCCTCCAAGGAGTGGATTCATTAGGAAGCAAACTACCAGAGGATTCGCATTCCATGAGGACGGGAGCTTCAAGCGACCGTATCAAACCCCGAGTTAAATATAGCGGTGCAGCTAGGCGAAAAGAGAAGCAGAGGCGGCTCCTCGAGGAGGAGAGAGCTAAAGAGGCCCAATCGACTCCTCGAGGGGTCGCCACTGCTTCAGGGAAGGCGGTGGGGCCGCCGATGCTTGGGACGTCTAAGCGACCCAGGTCGGAAGCGATCTCCACCCCCAGCCCTACAGACCATCACCTGGGCAAGAAACCCAAGATCGACGATCAAGGGTCGTATGCCCAGGCGACTAAAGGACTTGTCCGGTTGGCCCTTGTACTGGAGGGCTATCCGGACAAAAGAATCGGATCCCGGGAAGCCGCGAATATTAGTAAGTTGATCAGGGGGCGCATCCTCGGATTACCCGAGGGAACTAGAGCTCCCGTTTTCGCGGGTTCGTGGGAAAGGGATGGCGCGCTGTTCTTCTCATGCGCCGACGAGACAACGGTAGAGTGGCTAAAAAACCTATCTGCCGAGTTGAAAGTGGAAGGGGTCCCTCTGCGTGTGCTGTCGCCCGGGGAGCTACCTAATAGTCCAAGAGCCCATGACATGAATTTGGGTAGGTGTTTTAGGCAACTTGAAATTATAAAAAAAAGTAAATTTGAATGTATGCGATTACGGAATGAAGAGTCTGGCAAAAAGTTTGCGGTTATTTTGCAACTGCGCAGCCTAGTACATTTAAAAAAAAAAAGCCTCAAAAAATATACTTTTGGCAAAATAAAATTTAGTTATTTTTTAACTTTAGCACCTATAGAAATAAAAAATCAAAATGCCAGACGTTTTGAATGGTTCTGAAATATAGCCAGATTGCCCCAAAGATCGCCACGACACTAAACTCACAAGTCACGTGAGTTTAGTGTCGTGGCGATCCTCATCAACCAATCAGAATTCGGCAAGCGAAGGGCTCCCGGTACTGCGAGGGACTGCTGATAAACTTTCTCTCTCAAACGTATGCCCACGCATAAGACTTTTTCGTCGCTCTCATGCAAAAACTTTAAACGCGTATGTCAAATATTTAAAACCGTGATTTGTCTGGCTTCTTAATAAATATTTTTTATTTTAATTAATAAACGTCCTATAAAAATTTCAGATTGCCTAAAGTATATTTTTTGCGTTTATTAAAAAATCATCTTTGGGGCAATCTGGCTATATTTCAGAACCATTCAAAACGTCTGGCATTTTGATTTTTTATTTCTATAGGTGCTAAAGTTAAAAAATAACTAAATTTTATTTTGCCAAAAGTATATTTTTTGAGGCTTTTTTTTTTTAAATGTACTAGGCTGCGCAGTTGCAAAATAACCGCAAACTTTTTGCCAGACTCTTCATTCCGTAATCGCACACATTCAAATTTACTTTTTTTTATAATTTCAAGTTGCCTAAAACACCTACCCAAATTCATGTCATGGGCTCTTGGACTATAAGCGCCACAGGGTAGTGGTACATGTTGAGGAACCCGACATGACTGTCGAGGAGTCTCTGAGGCTCCTCGACAGACAAAATACGGGCCTGGGATCCAGGGAGTGGATCGTTACCAGGGGCAGTGAGAGGAGAGATGCTTCGAGCACTCACTTCTCCTGCCTTGTCGGCGATTCCTCGCTGGAGCGCCTCGGGGCCTGTAATTATAGGTCCTTCGGCTGGGTCGGGCAACCGTAAGGTTGCTCGACAAGGAACGCAAGGAAGTGCCTGCGGTGGTCACAGAGGTGGACGGGGGGGGATTAGTCGTTCAAATGGCTAATCCCGGAGTCCAGGTGACGCAGATAAACCTGCACCATAGCAAAAGCTCGGCTATTCTAGCCAGGAGCATGGCTATGGTGCAGACATTGCACTTGTTCAGGAACCTTGGCTCCTAAATGGCGCAATCAAAGGTCTGGGGGGGACGTGGTACTTTTTGTCACACCCCCCCCCCCCCGGGCCGCAAGCCCAGGACCTGCATTGTAACCAAAGATTGTAATGCGGTGTTCATGTTTCAGCTCAGCTGTGAGGACCTCGCAGTCATCCAGACGAGACTGCAGCTCGCAGATGATAGAAACCTAGATCTTTTGATCGGGTCGACATATATGCCCTACGATTCAGAGGAACCACCCCCTCAGGAGGAAATCTTAAAGTTGCTGGCCTACGCCAAGGACAAAGGTCTCGAACTCTTACTGGGCTGTGATGCTAACTCCCACCATGTAGGATGGGGCAGCACCAATATAAACCAGAGAGGTGAGCACCTACACAACTTTATTATGAACACTGACCTAATGATTTTAAATCGAGGGTTTAAATCGGAACCCACCTTCCTGGACTCGAGAAGACAGGAGGTTATAGACATAACGTTAGGCACGGAGAAGGTGGCGAGCCTGGTGGGGAACTGGAGAGTCTCAAATGAGCCCTCCGGGTCAGACCACAGGCAAATACGCTTCAACCTGCAGCACACCCCAGAAATAATTTGGGTACGCAACCCTAGGAACACGAACTGGAAAGGCTACACGGAGGATCTAGCAATAAAGATCTCCAA
>CABEGB010001366.1:0-82442 GCA_901521435.1 Crematogaster levior
AAGTGGCGAATCCCGGCGTTCTTATCAAACGGTGCGGTTCTCGCGGCGCGATCGTCGTACCGTCGCAAACATCTTGCTGGTCCTTCGAGCCGGATTCGCGAGTGTCAGTGACTGATCAGTGAAGAGTGCCAACTCTCCTTTGTCATCATGTCTGACTTGATGGCGAAGCAGTCGTTGCTTCAGCGATCTATTGAGCGATCGCTGGACAACTTTCGGAAGGTTGGGCGAGCCAATCTGTCTGCTGCCAAAATCCGTTCCCGGATCAATGCGCTCAAAGACACCTGGACGCAGTACCAGGACACCCACGTGATGCTTCTTCGAACGGTGCCCGCGAAGGAAGCCTCATCGCTGGATTACTTCAAGCAAAACAGCTTCGAAGCCACCGAGGACGTTTACCAGACGACCATCGATACCATGACGGAGTGGCTCGAGGAACTCGAGCCAGTCGTGAGCAAATCTACTGTTTCTCAATCGAAACCCGGTCATTCCGATGTGCTTTCTGTCGCGCAATCATGCATGCCTAAGATTCAGTTGCCTCCGTTCGATGGCTCTTATTCAGCTTGGGAGTCATTTCGCGATCGGTTTTCCGCGCTCATCATAAACAATAATTCGTTAAATAATTTTATGCGCATGCATTATCTCGCTTCGTCGTTGAAGGGTCGTGCGCTTGACAGCATCAGTGGCATCGCGATTACCGCGGATAATTTTTCGTTGGCATGGAACACTTTAACGGCGCGATTTGAAAATAAGCGACGGCTTCTTGCTTTTCATTTCTCCACGCTTTTCAATCTTTCTAGTGTCACAAAGGAATCTGCTAGTGACTTACAAACTCTTTGTGATCAATGCAACATTGCGGTATCCTCCTTAAAAAATCTGAATCGAACCCCTATGGAATTGTGGGACGATTTCTTAGTATATTTGATTACTCAAAGGTTGGATCCTGGTTCTCGAAAGGCGTGGAACTTGAAAACTATTGATGCCGAATCTCCTCCGCCGTTTGAGGAACTAAACAAGTTCCTTCAATCTCGAATACGCGCGTTAGAGGAATGCTCGTCCTCTTCTCTTGTAAAAGCGAAGTCTGTCAATTCAAACCCTTCTCGGGTCAATGTCGCGACTGCGTCTGCGTCTTCTACGCCGTCTTGTCCGTTGTGCAAGGCGCAACATTATTTGAGCGCGTGCTCAAAGTTCTCCTCACAGAGTCCGACTCAACGACGGGAGCTTGTAAAGAAACACAACCGTTGCTTTAATTGTCTAAGCGCGGCTCATTCTCTTCAAAATTGCAAGAGTAAATTTTCTTGCAAGTCCTGTGGCACTCGACACCACTCCATGCTCCATCTTGAGTCGGCCTCTGTGGAGCCTAAAACAGCGCCCACTGTTACTCCAGCTGCGACTTCAGCTCCTCCACCGTGCTCGGAGGTAGCATCGCTCTTCGCGTCCGCGACTGTACGCCGTCGTTCGCACGTGTTACTCGCCACGGCGCTAGTCAGAGTCGGAGTCGATTCCGGTCGCTTTTGTCAAGTTAGAGCCCTTTTGGATCAGGGCTCAGAAGCCACCTTCATTTCTGAGCATCTAGCTCAGACCTTGCGCGCAAAGCGCATTCCTATGCCCGTCTCGATCTCCGCCGTCGGGGGAGTTCAGGCCGGTACCGTGCGTCACGCCGCCTCGATCACGATCTCATCTCGTGCTCATTCTCATTCCTTTGCTACGACGGCCCTCATTCTGCCGTCTCTCACCTCTTACACTCCCAAGAGTACCTCCGATCTTACCTGTTTGTCGCATCTGTCTCATTTGACGTGGGCAGATCCAGATCCTACTAATTCGGAGCCGATTAACGTAATAATCGGCGCTGATCTTTACGGTGAAGTCATACTTCCCGGAATGCAAAAGGGTAAAGCTGGGTTGCCCATTGCGCAAAACTCCGCGTTCGGTTGGATCATTTCCGGGCCTTTAGCTTCCACTAAGGCTGAAGATTCCGACACTCTCCACATTTCGGTGCATCATTGCACCTCGCTTCTTTCTCTCAATCGAGATGTACAACGATTTTGGGAAAGTGAGGAGATTCCTCATTCAAAAGCCCTCACGCCTCAAGAGGAGCAATGTGAGGCTCATTTCAAAGCTACTCATTCTCGTACCGCCTCAGGTCGGTACACAGTAAGGCTCCCGTTCAAAACGGCGTCGCCTCCCGACATCGGTCATTCTCGCCACATAGCTGAGCGACAGTTCCTCTCTCTTCTCCGTCGCCTCAACTCGAAATCAGAGCTTCGTTCTGACTATATCGATTTTATGGACGAATATGAAAGTCTCGGTCACATGGTGCGAGCTCCGGAATCGCCTGACCACTCATGTCACAACGTTTATATTCCTCACCATCCTGTTATCCGCGCTGATAGTCTCACGTCTCGTCTTCGCGTCGTCTTCAATGCGTCAAGCTTAACTTCCAACGGCACGTCATTGAACGACCATTTACTTGCAGGACCAAAACTGCAAACGGATTTGCCCGCTATAATTATGCGATGGAGGCAATTTCGTTATGTCTATTCTGCCGACATCGCCAAAATGTATCGGCAAATTCTAGTCAACTCACGCGATACAGACTTTCAGCGCATTCTTTGGCATTCCGGATCCTCTCCCAAACCCGAGCCTTTCCGACTTCTCACCGTGACATACGGTATGACTTGCGCGCCCTTTCTCGCTTTGCGTGTTCTCCAGCAATTAGCCGAGGACGACGGAAAGCTCTTTCCTTCGGCAGTCACCGTTCTCAACCATAACATCTACGTTGACGATGTATTATTCGGCGGTCATGATGTTCAGGAACTTCGTCAAACTCGAGATCAATTAATCACTCTACTCCGCTGCGGTGGATTTGAATTAAGAAAATGGGCCAGCAATAACCCTCTGTTATTGGCTGATATTGATGCGACTGATCATGGTCTTGCTTGCAGCAAGATTCTCGCTCCAGATGAGAGTGTCAAGATTCTCGGCATCGCCTGGAACCTCTCCGATGACAGTTTTAACTTTCATCTTCATCTTGGCGATTCCGTTCCCACCAGTAAGCGAGCGATTTTGTCCATCATCGCCCGATTGTATGATCCACTAGGATGGGTCACGCCTGTCATCATTTCTGCTAAAATCTTTATGCAACAGCTTTGGCGCTGTAAACTTGAGTGGGATGATCCGATTCCTCCAAATCTTTCTCCCCAGTGGCTCTCAATTTATGAATCACTTCCGTCGTTAAACGCCTTATCAGTTCCCCGATGGACAGGCGCTACTCCACACTCACGCTTGGAGTTGCACGGCTTCGCTGATGCGTCGACCTTGGCTTACGCTGCTGTGGTCTATTTGAGGGTCACGTCACCCTCAGGTGACACCACTATCTCGTTGTTGGCAGCCAAATCAAAAGTCGCTCCGCTCAATCCACTCACGGTACCCCGGCTTGAGCTTTCAGCTGCTTTACTCCTATCTCGTCTCGTTGCATTTGTAAGAGACACTCTCCTTCTCCATTCTATTCCCTGTATCTGCTGGACTGACTCAACGATAGTTCTCACGTGGCTCAGAGCTCATCCTTCGAAGTGGACAACTTTCGTGTCTAATCGAGTCAGTCAGATTCAGGCTACTCTGACGAATGTTGTGTGGCGTCATGTTCCCACATCAAGCAATCCCGCTGACTGCGCCTCTCGGGGTCTGCTCGGTCACGAGCTCAAGTCCCACGATCTCTGGTGGCACGGTCCTCCCTGGCTCCTATCGTCTGAGTCTGACTGGCCCGATGAGCCTGCCACTCATTTACAGGAGACTTCTTTTGAAGCTCGCGTTCTTTGTCTCCACGCTTTAGAGGATCCCAATCAATGGGATCTCGCTTCGAGATTCTCTTCGTGGACCAAGCTTATTCGAGTTACGGCCTACCTAATCAAATTCATTAACTCATGCCGTAACTTGAAAGCAGTATCGCCTAATCCTTCCCCGATTCTTATATCCTCATCGGAGTTTTCTCAGGCAAAAACCTTCTGGATCAAGTACATTCAGAGGGAACTGTTCCCCTCTGAACTTCAATGCTTAGGTGCTGATCGACCTGTCGTCTCATCCAGTTCAATTCTCTCATTGAATCCCTTCCTCGATTCTACCGGTGTATTGCGAGTTGGCGGGCGGCTCCGACACGCTCCTTTACCGTATGACGCTCGTCATCCTATAATTCTATCCTCTCATCCTCTTGTGCATCTTGTCATTCAGTACGTCCATGATCGTACTTTACACGGAGGCCTGCAATTGACTCTTAGAACTCTCCGGCATGAATTCTGGATTCTTCGTGCTCGGAGTCTTGTAAAATCGGTCATACACAAATGCATTAAGTGTGTGCGAGAGCGAGCCGCAATCCCTACTCAACTCATGGGAGACCTGCCTTCCGCTCGCGTCACTCCCCCATCTCGATGCTTCGCCCATTGCGGTCTCGATTACGCCGGACCAATTCGAGTTCGCAGTTCACAGGGTCGCGGGATCAAATCTCACAAGGCATACGTCGCCTTGTTTGTCTGTCTGGCATCTCGCGCGATTCACCTCGAACTCGTTAGCGACTACTCAACCGCAGCCTTTGTTAATGCGTTTCATCGGTTTTGCTCCCGACGCGGACTTCCAAGCCATGTGCATTCCGACAATGGTACGACATTCGTTGGAGCAGATAAGGAATTGACCACGGCTTATCGTGCAGCTCTTCTAGACTCCAAATTTCAGAGTCTTATCGCCGCCGACAACATTAACTGGCACTTCATTCCGCCTTCAGCTCCCCATTTTGGCGGTATGTGGGAGGCAGGAGTCAGAAGTGTGAAACATCACTTGCGTCGTGTTCTGGGCGATAATACGTTGTCTTTTGAAGAGCTCAGTACGTTACTCTGTCAAATTGAAGCCTGTTTAAATTCCAGACCCATCGCTCCACTGTCTGATTCCATAGATGACTTTGAAGCCCTGACTCCTGGCCATTTCCTCATTGGTTCAGCCATCAATATGGCACCCGAGCCATCGTTGCTTCATCTTGGTGAGAACCGATTGTCTCGCTGGCAAGTCGTTCGTCAGCTTACCGAGAGATTCTGGCACCTTTGGTCAGCTGACTATCGCAATACCTTGCAACAGCGCTACAAATGGCGCAGAGCTTCTCCCTCGATTCGGAAGGGCACTCTCGTTTTGCTGAGAAATCCCAACCTGCCTCCATGCAAGTGGGAATTAGGCCGTATCGTGGAGATACATCCAGGCTCCGATGATCTGACTCGCGTCGTGACGGTTAAAACCTCTGCGTCAGAGTTCAAGCGCCCGATCGGCAAGCTCTGCTTGCTTCCTATCTCTTGCGCCTCCGATTCCGACGCATGACCGAACTGCAGCGCGCTTGCTGCAGACCCAACTGTCATGTCCTGCGTCCAAGCGGACGGCCTAGCTGTCAATTACTTGACTACCATTGTATATAGTGTACATAACCATTCTGCGCTCCTAGCTTAAGTCTACCTCAGTTTAACTAGTTCATAAGATGCGCTGACTTGTTCTTTATTTCATTGTGAATTTTGTTTCTTCGTTCTCTTTCGTCGATAATGCTCGTGTCGCTCGTGCCCCGCCGTCGCCTCGCTCTCAATCTTCCTCTAGCCTGACCAGTGCCTTGATTGGTTCGAGTCATTGAAACCCGAGGTTTCAAGGCGGGCGGCATGTTCAGGATTCGCCTGAACGGACAGGCCGATCGCCGATTTTCGACACTTGTCGCGGCACCTGTCGGTTTCGCGGCGAGCGAGGTGCGAGCGCACGTGCTCATGCCGTGTACACGTGTCGCGCGATTCCCGGGCGACCATCCGCGTGCTCTAACGTTTTTTGCGCGCATTCCGGGCACCGGAAAATTTGGAATGCCCGGCAATCGCGTTAGACGTGGCTTCTTCTTCGTAACGAACAGACGTCTCCGTTCGCGTGTGCGGTATATTCTATACTTCTTCGCCGTTCGCGAACGTTCTCTTTGTGAAACCGTGCTCCCTCGTCAGCCGGCTCCGATTCTCGTTTCGCGTGTGTGCCTGCATCCTTGATCGCCTCACCGAGACTTCACTCTCTTTATTGCGTGCTCCGACCTCGTCGCTCGAGTTTCGTGTTCGTGCGATACGTTCTGTGCTCGTCCTCAGCGTGAGGGCAGTTACTCTCATTGTAAGGGCCTTCGGCGCCCTGCTCTCTTATGAGCATCTCTCAATTAGTGCGTTAAAATCTGATCGGCGCGGTTGCTCCGCTTTGTGCAAAGTCCGAGTGCTTTCACGGGCATACTCAAGATCCGTGCATAATTAGCCGCCATCTTGGACGAATATTCTCAACCGTCGTCGTCGCGTTCGCGATTCCCGCCTGCTCCGCGTCAAGATTTCCGTCGTTCGCGGCAAGATTTCCGCGCGGATAAGGAATCGACTTCCTGGATTCCTTCTGAAGATTTCCGTTCGCGGTTGTCGAGCAGAACGAAGCGGGCCTGAAGATTTCCGTATACGATCATTCAAACGACTTCAGTTGAGTTCGAGATCCTTCGATGACCGATTCGACCGGTCTATAAATATTGTGTAGCCGTCGGAATCTTGAGTTTCAATCGGTCGTGTTTACTCCTTTCGAAAGGCGAGAGCGACATCCTTTCTCAAATCTTCATGATAAGCGCGCCTTCACTGATTGACGTCCCGTGCACGCTCGCGCGCCCGGAAGTGGCGAATCCCGGCGTTCTTATCAAACGGTGCGGTTCTCGCGGCGCGATCGTCGTACCGTCGCAAACATTGATGAACTTGCGAAATTATTTTTTTTTCCTCTTATTTTTCACAATACAGATTGATTGATACACAAACGTGTACAAAAAAGTATTCGTGTACGTAAGTAAATTGTGTACAAAAAAAAGAGTGATATCTTTTAAAAAATTACCTTTTTAAAAAACTAAGTCCGCGTCAAAAAGTATCTTTGCAAAATAATATAGTATTATTAACTCTTAAAAAAAGTATTTAAAAAACTATAAGTTATTTCAGTTATATATTCTACAAAAATAATGATATCAACAAATTGTGCTAAGTAAAAATAAAAATTTATAAAAATATTTTAATAAAAAATGTTACAAAATACTATAAAAAATAGTTTTAATTTTTTTTATTATAAGACTACTAAAATACTGATATCGAGAAATTATGCTATTTGAAAATAAAAATTTAATATTTTTACAAAAAGTTATACATAATTGTTTTAATTTAAAAAAAATTATGGTATTACAACGTTGCTCCAACTTAATAAAACTTTTTGAAATAAAATATATATTTTTTAAATTTCATTAGTATATGTATCAAAAGAAAAATTATATTAAATAAAAATAGTTCGAAAATTTAACCCTTTCGGTACGAGCGTCAGATATATCCGACATCCATCTGATGACCTGTGTGGACGAGCGCCGGATATATCCGGCATCCATCTCATGATCTATATGGACGAGCGCCGGATATATCTGGCATCCAAGTGACAATCAGTGCTGCCAGTCGAGCCGGGTTGCCCCTCCATCATTTAAATCCCGCGCGCGGTAACCATGATAACCACAGTAACGTGTTAAGACTGGTTTATAGAGGCCGTAACTATTAACTTATGCCGGAACCGGTAAAGTTCAATGTTGGGATTACAATGGTTTTGTTCATAATGATTTCCCAGATGCCGGTGACTTATACCGTAACTGTAAAGTTGACTCAACTTTAACTTTAAGGGAATATGGCAAGCAATCTTGAGAAAAATGTGAAGATTGGTTACAATCTATATTATAGTTTATGGTTGTAGCCAAGTCAACAAAATTAAGTTCGGTGATCGGTGCGAGAAAATATAGAGAATCATGAATAATAAAGATATTGAATTAATAAGTTTAGTGGAAAGATTTCCACATTTATACGATAAGAACGATGTTAAATATAAAGATCGATTAGCTGTAGAAAATTCGTGGCTATTTATAAGTGGAGAGTTACAAACATCAAGTGAGTATACATATATTTTGTTGTATTACAGCAATATAATATAATAGAAAATATATAAGAACGATAAACTTATGATTTTACAATAAAACAAAGTATATCAATTAATATACATATACATATAAGATTTTCAAAGTAAAAATGAGGTTAGAATTAGGTTTAGTAATAACATGTAAATAATTATATATTTTCTTTTAGCCGCTGATTGTATTGCTCGATGGACGTCGTTACGTAATAGATTTTCTAAAAAGAGAGCTAAAAAAACACCTTCAGGATCAGCTGCACAAACGGAATGGCCATTAATGAAACACCTAGCGTTCTTACATTCTGTAGTGAGAAAACGACGAACATTTGAAAACATTGTGATAGCAGACGAATCAAACTTCCCTATGGAAATACAAGATTGTGATTCTTATAAAGACAATACAGAAAACCTGAGCGAAGAGAATAAGAACTCTGCACAATACGTCAATTATGAGTATTTAGATGATGAAACAGGTATATCCAAAATTGGAATTTCTTGTTACTTCTATGTAGTTTCAAATATGAATGACTATAAATTAATGATATAAATATAAACATGATTAAAAATATTGTTGAATGAATAATGCTTTTCATTTATGTTATTATTTTGACATTTGCAGGTATTTGCACCGACATATTTAGCACGGAGGACTCTTTATCAGACATTGTAAGCGAAGATGCATTAGCACTTGTTCAAGAACAAACAAAAGCCAAAACATCCAATACATCTACACAACAAAGGCTTACCACATCGAACATATCTACACAACAAAGGCCTATAACACTGAATACATCTATACCACAAAGATCCGTATCATCGAACACATTTATATCAGAACGACCTATAACATCACGTACATCTACATCTTCTGATGATAGTCGTTCTCGATTACCTATTATACCGAACACATCTGAATTAAAAAGATGTAGTCAAAAGAGAAAACAATCTTCAGGCGTTGAAGAACAATTAAATAATGCCGTAGATATTTTTAAAAGTTATGTTACTCACAAAAATCCTGTAAGTACAGGAGACGAGTCTTTAAAATATTTTTGTGACTCTTTGTACGGAGATTTGCAAACTCTCGATAAAAAAGATGTAATATCTTGTAAAATTCAGATTATGCAAATAATTTCAAGGTATACAAAATAAAATTGTTTTTAAATTTCATTTCATATACTTAAATTTTTTTTATATAATTGATACTAAAATGATATAAGTTTATTTTTTATATTTTGAAATTTTATTGTATACAGTTGATACTGACAATAAGATAATACGTAAGTTTGTGATGTTAATGTCTTAAGTTTTATTTTTTATATCTTGAAATTTTATTGTATACAGTTGATACTGACAATAAGATAATACGTAAGTTTGTGATGTTAATGTCTTAAGTTTTATTTTTTATATCTTGAAATTTTATTGTATACAGTTGATACTGACAATAAGATAATACGTAAGTTTGTGATGTTAATGTCTTAAGTTTTATTTTTTATGGCTTGAAATTTTATTGTATACAGTTGATACTGACAATAAGATAATACATAAGTTTGTGATGTTAATGTCTTAAGTTTTATTTTTTATAGCTTGAAATTTTATTGTATACAGTTGATACTGACAATAAGATAATACGTAAGTTTGTGATGTTAATGTCTTAAGTTTTATTTTTTATAGCTTGAAATTTTATTTTCTACGGTTGATACTGACAATATAATATTACAGTATATTATTAATTCATACTAATATATAATTATAAGTATAAGTAATAATGTATAATATAAAAAGTATATAAAAAATACGTATATTATAAAAGAGTAATAAAAAAAGGAAAATTATAAGGAATAATGATAAAAGGAATAAGTACAAACAGTTTATAATAATAATATTTTGTAAATTTATTTTTATATGAACAAATACAAAAATAATACATTTTAATTTTTCGAAAATAAAATTGTTATTATTAATCCATAATTTATATAGTAATATATATTATTAATATTTCAGCATTTACTCAACTTCTATATAAAATAAAACGATAATGGAAAAGGAACTGTTGAGCTATGCGTGTGTGTATGTGTGAGTGTGTGTATGTTTACAAAAACTTATATAAAATATCAGAAAAATCTAGAAAAAATATTTTTTCGAAATAATAACAAATATATAATATCATGTGAAAATTATCTTAAGAAAGGTACTTATAACTTTAGATAAAACTTTTTTAACTTTGAAATACTATTTTATATAAAAAGCATAGGATATTTATTCTGGATTATATCCTCTAGAAACATGATCCCATTGCCAAGGAACTGCTCCTTTATTAGACAAATAGTTTGCCATATTATCGCGAAGTTCAATCATACTTCTGGAAGCATTATTTGATCCTAACCGTCTTATTCTTTCAAGATTTGTATGATGATGATTATCTCTAAACGAGCCTGGTGTAATACTTCCATCAGAATGAATGTTATCGACAAAACATGGAGGACAATATATTCATGTGGAGAAACATTCTTTTCAGAAATCCGTAAAAAATTATGTAGACACACTGTTGCTGCAACAATGTTTTCTACGGTTTCCACGTCAGCAATAATATTATTTCGCAAAATTCGCCATCTTGATGCCAAAATGCCGAATGCATTTTCAATTGTCCGTCGTGCTCTTGACAACCGATAATTGAAAACTCTTTTTTGAATATCTAAATTTTTTCCAGGATAGGGTCTCAGAATATAAGATTTCAACGGAAATGCCTCATCTCCTACGAAATAATGTGGAAATACAATATTTGTATTTGGCAATGGCGAATCTGCTGGTAACTTTATTGCACCAGATTCCAGTGCTCGTCCAAAAGTTGATTCTTTAAATACGCCTCCATCTTTGTGAACCAAAGGCTCCAATATCCACAAGTGTAAATATATAATCAGCGTCACAAATGGGCATCAATATAATACTAAAAGTTTTTTTATAATTGAAGAACATACTTCCAGATTTATTCGGAGCTTGAATAGATATGTGTTTTCCGTCAATTGCACCACAACAATTGGGAAGATTCCATAGTTCATAAAATCCTTTACTTTTGTCTTGCCAATCTTCAATTGTTGGTGTTTTTAAATAGATTGGAGAAAGAACTTCCCATATGGCTGCACAAGTTTCGCGAATGATTACAGATGCAGTTGTCTTTCCTATCAAAAACGACCATGCTGTTACTTGCATACTGCAACTTTGTGCCAGATAACTGAAATAATAATTTATAATATATTATAATATTATTATATATATTAATATAATGTATGTAATATAAATATTATAGTGTATTATTATTATAACAACTTTGTTATAAATTATATAACTCATAAAAATCATAAAAATTATATAAAATTATGTAAAATAATTTGTTACAATTTATTAAATTTGTATACTTACAATAATGTAATGACAAGTCTGTGTTCAGGACTTATTGTTAGTCGATTGCTGTGCTTGACTAATTTGTGTTCAACAAGACTTAATAATGTATAAAAACATTTAAGCGACATTCTCGTATATTTTGCAAATTGTTCATTATCAATTCTTTTCAAGTCATAAAATAAATTGTGAAAATGTCCTTTAGTTATTCTTTTTCTGTTTATAGGACGTACACCCCAACGACGTTTTTTTCTGTATACTTCTGGTGTTGCATTAGCAGCACAATAACTTAAACCAAGGATTGTTATAAACATTGCATACACAATTATTTTATCTGAATTCATTTCGTTAATAAAATATCAACAAAATCAAAGCCACTATTTGTAAGGTTAGATATTCGATATCTATACAGGTTTACGGCATGCAAAGTATATAAACCAGAGCATCAAAATTTACGGCATAAGTTAACGGTCTCTAAATTACCGGCATATGGTTACGGCCTCTATAAACCAGCCATTACGCGCGCAATGCTGTGGCGTGTGGCGTGATCCCAGTAAACAGTAAACAGACTGGCGGACAAGCAACGTGTGGTGTGACGTGTGAGATGAAATAGGAAAACAAATAGGTAAGTAAAACATATCTGTGATTTATATCTGTGATATTCACAATAATAATAGTAGTAATTAGCAGTAGTAGTAGTAGTAGTAAAATAATATTTGCAATATTATCGGTGCAATATTTGTCGTGTGTGATAATAGTTTTAAAAATGATTAATAATAATACTGAGAAAGGAGCTATTAAAAAAGTAAAAGTTAGAAGTTTTAATCAATCGTGGTTAGAGGAAAATATTTTTAAAGGATGGTTAGCTCCCCATCCAGAAGAAAATAAAGCTTTGTGCGTATGTAATAAAACTATCAGATGTTGCAAAACAGATTTAAAACAGTATTCACAGATGGTTACACATGTATATAATATAAAAGGTCAAACTCAAAGTCTCGATAATCATAATGAGGACGTGTTGCAATATAATGAAAAAGTAAAACGCGCGGAAATAAAATTAGCAGCTTTTTTTGCCGAACATAATGTAGATTTTTCTACCGCTGATCACTTGATTCCATTAATAAAAGATATTTGTATTGAATCTAAAGTTGCACAAGATCTTACACTGGGCCGAACTAAATGTATCCAAATTGTTAAAAATATTATTTTAAAGCGCGAAGAAGAAAAATTAATTTCCATTTTGCAAATTTTCCATTTTAATTGGCGAAAGTACAGACATAAAAAATGCAAAATTCATGTGCTTACTTATAAAATATGTTTCACCAATTGATAATAAAGTTAGAACACAGTTATTAGAGTTATTAGCATTAGATGCTACAAATTGTAGTGCAAGTCAAATTTTTGAAAGTTTTAAAATGTTTTTAGAAGAAAAAAATATTAACATTAAAAATATTGTTGGAATGGCAAGTGATAACGCTTCAGTAATGACCGGGTGTAATAATTCTTTTTCCTCGCGTTTAAAAACCGAAGTAACCGGTGTAGTATTATTAAATTGTATTTGCCATTCATACGCGATTGTGGCTAGTAAAGCTTGCAAAAAATTGCCACAAAAATGTGAAAATATTATTAGAAATGTTTCGAATTATGTTTCGGGCAGTGCAAAAAGGCACGGAATGGGGGAGTTCCAGGTTCGAATCCTGGCTGAGGTAATATTTTTCGGCTGAGGCAATAATTTCTTCATCTCACAAGTTGAGATGATATTTATTAATCCCCTAAAATGGAAATCGAATCTAGATTTCAAAAAGTTGGTGAATCACTGCGGTTTAAAGTCTGACAAACCAAGTCGGCTTGCAGCTCATCAATCACAATGCCAGTTTGATGTCAACTAATCGCCTTTCATTTGAGATTATTATTATTATGCGATATGTGTGTCGCCTCAGGATTCCCTGGTTTATACTCCTGTTTACGGGTGGGTACCAAGTACGTAGGAGTCATCTAAATGTGCTCTATAGTAGCAACGCATGACATGTCGGTTCATGTTATCATCCCAAGCCATACGTTGTCTGAGTTTCGCAATTTCTGCAAGAAGCTGAAAACTGTAACAGAAACGACTCAGCCGAAAACACAAAGACAGCATGGCTTTGTACAGGTGCGAAATGTTGTAAAAAACAACAAATGCGACAAGAAGTGGAAAAAGCAACAGAAATACGACAAAAAGAACAAAAACCTCAACATTGTAAGGCTGTGGAATTACAAAAAGATATATTGAACATTCCTAGCCATGTTTTCGGCGAACACAAGCAATGCCAAGCACGCGGTCGTAAATGCAATGAAAATGGTAATGAAAAAAATTATGTACCATATCTCAAACTTTATGGTCTATATCCAAAAATAGAGAGTGCAATTATGTATCTAAGTGGTTATTCCGACAGCTTGATATTACATTACACCAATAATCCTGCAGAATCATTTAACTCGATAATCTGTAAAGAAATTGGTGGAAAACGAATTAATTTTGGCAAACGAGGTTCTTACAATGCTAGAATTGCGGGAGCAGTAGTGCAATACGCAACAAGTCCTTGCGGAATTACATCAAAGCATGTAAGACTGTCTCGCCTATTGTCGAGAATCTGGAAAAACAACGACAGATAAAAGTTGCAAAAACCAGAGAATCTCGACAAATACAGGGAAGATGTAAAAGATTAAAACGAGATTCAGGGACAGATCGTTATTATGGTCCGCAAGTGCAGAAACCAGATATTACACCTGAAGTGTTCAAACAACTTCGGCAACATCATTTAGAAAAACCATTAGAGAATGCGAAAAATAGACAAAAAATTGAACTCGATACAAGAAACCAAAGTGAATCAAAACTATGGTTATCACTTAGACGAGTAATGTTGACAGCATCTAATTTTGGAACAGTATGTCGTCTGAGAGCAACAACGTCTTACGCTTTGACAGTAAAAACCATTTTATATCTTCCGTTTGTTGATACTGTGGCCATAAGATATGGTCGTGATAACGAGGAACTAGCAAGAAAAGAATTGGCTGTGAAATTAAATAAAAAAATAAAATCCTTGTGGACTATTTATTGACATAGAAAATCCATGCTCGGGTGCTACTCCTGATGGACTAATTGACGAAAATGGTTTAGTGGAAATTAAATATACTCTGTCGGTTGAAAATTTAACAGCGGAAAAAGCCATTGAGACAATACCTTCCTTAAGAGGTATCTTTGATAAAAGAAATCTTCAGAAAATGAATGAAAATCACCAATATTATTATCAGGTTCAAGGTCAATTGAATATAACACAACGAGAATATTGCATTTTTGTATTCGCCAAAGAGTATGGACACCAAAAAGCATGAAAACGATACATGTAAATAAAGATAATGTTGTTTGGAAAAATAAAATGCTGCCTTTTTTAAAACGCTTTTACAACGAATGCATGCTTCCGGAAATCTTGGACAGTCGCCATAATAGGCGTATGAAAATTAGAAAACCAACATTTAAACGCGTTAGCCATTTGTACGGCAATACCGTGACACCGCGTCATACCGAGACGCACCAGCATTTAAACGCGTTAGCCATTTGTACGGCAATATCGCGACATCGCGTCGCGCCGAAACACGCGCCCGCCGCGTGCACGGGCCTCGAACGCCAAACACGTCACGTTAAGGCGCATACCACACGACACCTTGCGCTACAGCGCGCCTCACGCGTAAAGTATCCACTTTTCGGTTACATGTATATATGTATATATTGTCTATCAGTTTATGATTTATGTAATAAACGTATTCATTATTCAATCTTTACATCGCTCAAACCCTTCGAACCCCGGAATCCGACGAGCTAGCCCGAGCGTTCGAGCTAACGGGTTGTTTTAATATTATTACTCTAAACTGTTACTTTAAGCTATTTCGTAGAAAGACACAAAAATTATTACATTTATTAAGCAAATAGTTGTTTTATTTTATAAAAAGAATTGATACAATGAGTGTAAGAATCTTTTCTTTGCCAGTGATGAAAAATTAAAAGAGGAAGAACATGAATAAAACCGGTCTTAAAGTCATATACTCGATTTCCAACAAATTAAACTGCATTATAAAGAATGGAAAAGATTCACTAAATGTTTTTAATAACACCAATATTGTTTATGAGATTGATTGTTTGAGCTGCGATGCATGTTATATTGGACAAACAAAACGACACTTAATAACCCGATTAAACGAACATCGCAAGGACATAAAAAAGCAGACAACGCATAAATCAGTCGTAAGCAATCACAGATTGTCTTTATGCCACGAATTCGATTGGGACAACCCAAAAATTTTACACAGAGAAACACATAGAAGAAAAAGGGAAATAGCTGAGATGCTCTTTATTAAGAGAAGTGTTTCCGCTATAAATTCCCAAAAGGATACGGAAAATTTGACGGCCATTTACGACCAACTCTTGAATATTTTATAACTTCAATCTTTTATGTTTTGTCTGTTCTTATTTATTATTCAACCTTTATAATATTGACCTGATTGTTACACTTTTATACATTGTTCTTCCGTTTTATCTTTTTCTTTATTTAATTTTATATATTGACATCTCCTCACTTATTTAGTATTGACATTTTAGAGCATTGACCCGATTCGTATACTTTTATATATTGTATATTTTTCAGTTCTTTCTTTTTATATTTATACTTATTTATTATAATTTTATCCTATTTGACACTAAGATATTCATAATCACCCATTAGTCTAGTGTTCGTTGTCACCAGCGACAGACGTCGTACACGTCTACATAATTCTTAACAAAATGTTACTTAAAACACATAGTTGGGTCATCATGTTTCTACCTGACTGATTGTAATGTGAGTGTTTATTTTTCAATTGTATTACATTGCGCCTAAATACATGTTATTTCATTTGTTACATATTTGTAGATATACTTGATAAGGACCAAAACCTATGGTCGAAACGTAGTAGAAATAAATAACGTTCAACCAACATATCAATTCTGTCAGTTTGTTGTCAGTTACTGTTCTTCCTCTTTTGATACAATGAGTTCTTTTTGACTCTTTGCTACGACAACATAAATAGAAATCATTTTAGTTTTTAATCTTTTTCTTCGTTTCGCCTCTTTCTCTTTTGCTTTTTGACACAAGTTTGCCTTCTTTAGCAAGAATCTTCAAAAGTTCCATAATAAGCGGTAAATAATTATGCTTCCGTCTAGTGTTCTTTATTTAATATCTTTTTGACTTTCTGATCTCTTCCTCAATTAGAGCTTGCAGACGTTCTAATTCTTCAGGATTACAAACATTAGCCTTCTGTCTTTCGTATAAAATTTTTCTGTCTGTTAAAATAAATTTCGTTTTCGTTATACCTGTTTATAATAATTTTTACTTTTATAGCATACAGTTAGTAAGCAATATATAATAATACATTATAATACATATAATATGTTACGTATTTTTATATGCATACATATATATGTGATAAATTATTGAGAAAACTATTTCGTAACTTACTTGTTTTTGAATTATAGGTTTTGCAGCTTGTACCCATTGTTCTCCTACTGGACATGGAGCTAGGGTCAATTAGTCTGTCTTTTAATCCGTCTAATTCATATAAACAGCCATCGATTGGAACATAGCTCACAAAATGAAACACATCGTCATCTTTAGACACCTGCTTCAAGTCATATTCAAATAAAGACTATCTAAAATTTCAGTATAATATGAAACTTTAATTAGCACAAATAATATTTAGTAGTTGATTAAAAGGTATATGTACTAAATACCTAGCAAAGAAATGCATTTCCCTTATAACATCGGAATTACTAAGTGCAAGTCCACGCATATTTGCATCAAAGCTTTGACAGAAATTTTTCAATTCTTCTAAATTAGGTCCTAGAAATATATCCGCATGCTTACAATTTAACAAAACGCTCATTCTGTACAAACGCCGTATTTACAATCCGCCGCACGTGCTTCACGTTACAAAGCCTATCTATTCGACGAAATATCATTTCTGTATATCACTGTATATATCTGTAATAAATTGTTACTTGTTATTTGTTTTCCAAACTCGTGTTGCTCATTCAACCTTCGAACCCCGAATCCGACGAGCTAGCCCGTACGTTCGAAAGACGGGTTGTTTTACCAATATATATTTGCAATATATTTTGCTTTTCAATAACTTGGATCAGCGGTCTGGCCTCTTCCATGGCAAGAAATAACTTGCCACTTTTGTTCCATAAAGAAATATATTTCAGGATACAAGAGTGACGATGTAACATGAAATTCTAAAACATACAACAGCATATCCACTCTTTATGTCTCGCAATTTTACTTTTATAATGTATTTATAAAATCTTGTATAAGCCATATGTCCATTTTTAATAATAAAGATTAACTTTAATCTTAGATTTAAAAAAAAACTGACATTTTATATTTGCAAATTCTGAACATAAAAAAAAATAAATTAAACTGAGATAAAAACAATGAGATAAAAATTACTCTGCATTGGTCCATTTCTATTTGCCAGGTATCTTTATTTTATATTTATTTATTTAGTTATCAATATATCGACATGTATGTCTAAATAAATCACTTTCTTCGTGAAAAGAACACATTTTTTACACAAAAATACAAATTCATAAAAATAAAATAATTTCATTCTGTTACTTCTCCACAATACAATAAATATTAATATTGGTTTCTAATTTCTTACGTTTAAAAGAAAAATAAAAAGTATGTAAGTTTAACGGAAACACATAAGGTATATAGGAATTTAATTTTCATATTCCTTGTTTTTGCCCTGTATGTATAATTTCTTGAAAATTCATTGTGTTGGAATATGAGAAACAAAATTTTGATGGGAGATAAATCGTTGGCAAAATGTTAATGTTTGGCAAAATTATTCTATCGCCAAATCTAAAATTATATGCTTCCTCATAATGAAACTTATATAATAAACTAAAAATAATTCAAAATATAAAATGATAATTTTATAAACTTATTTTTATTTATATGTCAATGTTATATTTGTCAAGTATTTATTATCAATATCGACATATGTTTATTTGTAAGTCAGTTGCTTGTAAAAAGCATACAGTTTTTTGTATACAATACACAAATTGATGAAAATAATTTCTCTTACTCATAGAAACATAACGCAATTTATACAGATGTACCTTTGTATTGTCCAGTTCGATGGCTTAGTGCAGGAAAGTGTTTAGAAAAGTTCTTTACAATAAGAAAAGGTAACTTCCTTTTCTTGCAAGAACTCCCTGAAAAATATAATGAATTCAAATTCTTTTTCGAAGATATAGACTCGCTATGTGAGCTTGCTCTAATTACTGATATAACTAATCAATTGAACATTCTAAATTTAAAGTTGCAAAAGACCGATCAAATTATTTCTCAATTATTTAGTCACGTTGATTCTTTTCATAAAAAGCTTAAATTATTTAAATATCATATCGAAAATAATATTTTTGAGTCATTTCCTTCTTGCCAGATTCTTTTTGAAGAACATGGTACAAAATGTAATTTCAAGAATCAAATAAATATAATTGATTCTTTAATAAATCAATTCGATAAGCGTTTCAGTGATTTTGAAACGCTAAGACAAGAGTTAATACTTTTTCAGAATCCTCTCACTGTGCAAATCGAAGAACAAAGTCTCGAATTTCAAAAAAAACTTTGTGATTTGCAATCTGACATTTCTTTAAAAGCGTGGTTAGAAAAGGGAATCAAATTTTTTTAAATTTTAGGTGCATCGTGTTATCCACGTCTTCGAACTTTTGGTCTTAGAATTTTCTCTATGTTTGGGTCCATATTTGTGCGAATGCTCTTTCTCTAAAATGAATTTAATAAAAATAGAAAACGTTCTTCTTTAAACGATGCATCATTATCTTCTCTAATGCGAATTAATTCTTCTTTTCTTTCTGTGAATATGCCATCCTTAGTACAATCGTGCAAACGACCAAGAAGATCGCATGAAAATTATTAAACTAGTTATTTCGATTTTTTTCAATTTATTCCTCTTTTATTATCTTATGTATAACATTTCCTGCACAGTCATATTTATAAATATTATATCTTCTAATTTTTTAGTGGAATAGGCCTACTGGGGAAACCACTTAAAAAAAAACGCATTCATAATAGTACCTTATGGGTAATGTGGAAAGCTATTAATTTCTAATTAGAAAATCACACAATTTTTATTAAAAAGTTTAATTTTTTAATAATTTGATTTATTTTAATTATTTTTATTTTTTTAATATTATATATTATTGCCTAGGTAAATTATTATAAGAAATGTAATAAAGATATTTAATTATAATTGAGAAAATGAGATAAAGTGAGAAATATTATTTCTACAACAAAGAAAATTTTATTTTCTGAAAGGTGCCCGCTCATCGTCTATTTGTAGCCTATTTGTTACACGGACGCTCCTGAGTCAAGACCGTTTGCGGCTCGGCCACTAGCGGTCGTGGGAAAGCGGGAGGCGTCGACTCAAGAATCGAGCCGAAATGTGCAACTAACGCCGAGCACTGAATTAGATGATAAACAATTTTAAAATGTTGTTGCATAATGTTAGACAATGTGAGAAAAAGATAACTATGAGTATGTCGACTATGAATTGCAAAGTCAGAACTCCGATTTGTTATACAGGGTGTATAAAAAGTCTCGGGATCTTTGAATATTTCGAAAAAATATATGTTTTGTCATTTCTGTCACAAATCGGGACATTGGGCACGCAATTGTAATGAGAAAAAGGCGTACTTAGAAGGAAAGAACAAAACCATGTTACATGTGTTCATATTTGCAGGTTGTAAAATGTGGTTATTGTGGGTGGATGATGTTCTGTGCAGAGATTGAAGCTAACTACTTCGAAAGATACGATGAATGTATCCATGTTATCGTTGTCGATGAGAAGGGACGTGCTACAATGAGAAATTTTATTTACCCAAAAATATTTTTTATTTGTCTGCAAATATTAAGTATATTCAATAAATATGTTCATTTATGTACAGAATTGAAGGAAATAGAAGAAAATATACAGAGAGACATACCATCATTAGAAAATAAATCTACTTTATACTCGACAGACACCATGGACGAGATGCTCATCGATGCCGTAGAGCAGAGACCAGGTCTATGAAATCAAAAGTTGTCAGTTCAGAAACAAAGTCTGAGTATACGAGGAGAATTGTGGGATGAAGTTTTTAATAATCTTGGTAATATAAAATCATTTTACTTTGTTTTATATACTTAAATGTATATTTAATTTGTACTTGCAAGTGGGCTAATGTACATTTGTATTCGTGTAAGCGAGCTGAATTCCTAATTTAAACAATGGATTTTCAGGTTTTAAGGATGTAGCGTGGATGAAATCTCGATGGAGGTATCTGAGGGACTGCTACTCAAAAGCTCGTAAAAAAATGAAAAGTTATATACGCAGCGGATCGGGTGCGGAAGCGGGGCATCCGCAGAAAAGTGCCTTCCGCTTCTATTCAAGAATGCAATTTCTAGAAGAGGCTGCACAAGAAACCCCGTAATAACTTGTTTTATATATATAGACTTTAGAATATAAAAAATGTGGTACATATTTTTCTTATTTATTTTTCTTTGTTATTCAATTTTAGTACAACGAGCTCTCTACCACGAATCATACGTGGATCTGACGAAGATAGTGAACTGAGCCTGATGAACGATTCAGAATTCCAGGAATGTAATGTGTCTTCTGACTTCTCTAAGAAGTTCTAGCACGCCAGACATTCCTGAAAAAGAAGGAAGTTTGGCCGATTTCAGACCACCAAAAAAAAAAAAAAAAAAACAAAAAGGTGAGCTAATTTTAAATAATCAATAATCGACATTTTTCATAGATTTTCATAATTAATTGATACATCATCATACTTTACATAATTTTTAATAAATTGTTATATTATGCTAATTCTTCATAGAAATTTGTCGCAGTATTGTATTAGTCTGAAATTGGTCTTTTTATTGTGTATTTTTTTATATTTATACTATTTTTTTAGAATTTTATTTATGTTTTTATTATAATTGTCTTTTCATGAATTTTCATAGACTTTTTCATGGACAATCATAGCTTTGTTTAACAATGTATGAAGATGTAGGAAAATTCATTACTTTGAATGCATTAAATTGAATTCTTTGTGTTATAGGAAGACAATACGATCTTGATGATCAAACATTGCATAACAATATATTGCAACAGTTACTTGCCGAAAATATGCCAAAGAAGGATGCAGTGGACAGTTTCCTGGAACAATTGGGAGATATTCTGCGTAAATTGAGCTATCTCCGAAGAAGGCAAGTACAAGTAGATTTGCTGCATCTAGTTCATACCAATGAGACGATAGCTACAAATAATAGTACAATAGATATCGTTGAAAATGAAACTGAAAATTTATCTAACTTTGATATGATAATAATTACAAATGAAAACGATTTAATGGTCAATGAAAATAGCACTGAAAATTCCATGTGTACGCTTGAAAGAATTGAAATTCCTGCTTCAATTGCTGCAAATGCAGCAACTGAAGAATTCGTTGATGCAACTCAGATCGCAGATATTACAGAAATAGTACCTATTACATTTGAAGATAATACTAACGAAAGTTCGATAATGATTTTAAACTCTATAAATTCAGAAACTTTTTCTAATGAGTATGTGTTACATATATTGTTATAATGTGTAAAAGAAAGAAAAGAGGAGACAATTCATATTTCGCACTTTGCTGATGATACATAGCGCTGTACGCGAGAGCGCCACCGACTTTGCGTTATCGCGGATCGTGCGAGTCGCCACATACGACCGAGCTCTCGAAGAGATCGTGCGAATCGGAGCATTCGTGATTACGCGTGCTTGCGTTGAACGTACTGGACATATAGAAATCTCTCGACTTTACCGCGTTACACACTGGACGTTGTAACATACTCTAATACATTGCAATACTCTGCGTTTCTTGTATTTGCTTTGCTCTTATCCTCTTTCTGACAATTTCCACAACAACATATATATTGAGCGGGTCGGATACCATGGTTTCTTGACGTGTCTTCTCTCTTTACAAATGTTCCTCTGAATCTGGCACTCCAGGGTATCACCAATAGGTGGAATTACATCGAACCTAACACTAAGTTAACTCTACAGGAGTTTATGACTGCCATCAATTTTGTTCTAACTTTGTCAACGTTTTTTAGTTACAATAACAAGACCTATAAACAAACTTTCGGAACACCTATGGGATCTTCCCTCTCACCCATTATAGCGGATATAGTGATGCGGGATTTGGAGGAGCACGTCCTTAACTCTATAGATTGCCCTCCCACATTTTTTTACCGCTACGTGGACGACATTATCTTGACGGCTCCCAGAAATGAAACACAACACATTCTTAATAGTTTTAATAACTACCATGACAGACTTAATTTCACTATAGAATATGAAAAGAACAATTCTCTGTCCTTTCTGGACCTCAATTTAATTAAGGATAATAATGTGATAAAAATTGTTTGGTTCCATAAAAGCACCTTTTCGGGTAGATACATGTCTTATTTTTCCAACCACCCTCAGTGTCAAAAAATTGGTACCATTTATGGATTACTGGACAGAACATTACTTTTATCACATCCTGCCTTTTACCATAAAAATATAGAATTTTGTATCAATATTTTACTCGACAATGGCTACCCCCTACATATCATTTTTAAACCATAGGGTTACGACTTTGTCTAACAGAATGAGACTAAAGAACAGCTTGAATCCTAGCACACCCACCAACGAACAGAAATCCTTTTTTGTGTTGCCTTTTATCAAACAAATTTCCAAATCCATTAACCGAATAGTCAAAAAAACAAATGTGAAGATGGGGTACAAATGCATAAACCAGTTAAGTAGATTCATATCCCCATGGTCGGGTGATCGTCCACGCTGCGACAGAAATAATGTGGTGTACAAGATCAAATGTAAAAATTGCGAAGCGTCTTATATCGGACAAACCAAGAGAAAATTGAGTACGCGAATTAAAGAACACAAGAACAATATAAGATTAGACCCGTCTAGGCATTCGGTGGTGTCAAAACACATCACGAATTTGATTGGGAAAACGTTACTGTTCTTGACGTGGAATATAATCTACAAAAAAGACCGATTAGCGAAATGATTCATAAGTAGTAAGGCTAGGCTGGTTCTAACTCACATTGGGGTGGGGGTATGACGTCACGGGGGGGATTAATTAATCAATTAAATTAATCAACTAATTAATTAAATTAATCAAACAATCAATTAAATTAATCAAACAATCAATTAAATTAATCGATCAATCAATTAAAAAATCAATTTTTCCGATTTCTCCTTATAAAAAAGAAATAAATAATCAATCAATTAAATTAATCGATCAATCAATTAAAAAATTATTTTTTCCGATTTCTCCTTATAAAAAAGAAATAAATAATCAATCAATTAAATTAATCGATCAATCAATTAAAAAATCAATTTTTCAATTTCTACTTATAAAAATTTATAAATAATAAATAAATAAATAAAAAACCTATGAATCACTCAGTTTTTATAAAATATCCGGCGCCTTTTTTTTTTTTTTTTTTTTGGTGACGGTGGAGAAACCTTTTATAGGTACCCCAGGGATTCTGGGGAATCCCTGGGGTTATGTGGGACTCACCCGGAGGAGAAAACACCTCCTCCGGGCATACCCACTAAAACTCCACCGGGGTGCCTATCCTTGGCCCAAAATGACGGGTGGAAGGGTATCGCCATAAGCATTCGTCCTTCCACCCCTCGGGCATGGCCATTAACGGCCTCTGCAGGGGAAGAGGGCAAAGACCCCTACCTCCCCCTGCCACGTTATGATAACAAAGAAACCATGAAGGGGAAGGCCCGACACCCCGAGACCTTCCCCACCCCCGATGTTAGTGGGGGAAAAGGATCGGTCAGGAGCCCCAGCTCCTGACCGACCCCCACTTAGGAAGGACTTTGCCTTCCCCCAAAACTCAGAGGGATGAACTATGAACTATGGTCCCCCCCAGCACTCGGGGGGGAGCCATCATTTAATAATCTGGAAGAGCGGGGAGGCTGGATCCTCGACAGGAACTCCAATGCCTGACCCCTCGGCCAAATAGACTCCCTCGCCTCCTGTGCGGCCTTGAAGGCACGCCGGTGCCTATCGTAAAAGGCTGTCCCGTTCTCCTTCGACTCCAGCTTAACCGAAGAGTTGAGCCAGGTAAGCACGACGGACCAGGGGAAACAGCGGAGCCGCTCTGGCTTTAGCCAACCCCGGTCCAGCTGAATATCCCCTAGTCTTTTCCTCCGAGTAGCAAGGGGGAAGATGTCCCTAAAAAAGGACTCATCCTCCCCTACCTTACTATTGGCCTTGAAAGCCACGGGGACAACTTCCGAGGAAGCTGCCCCCACCTCCTTAGCCACCGCCGTAGCAGTGGTCGGGGGGACGATCTCCCCACAAACCTTCTCTCCCTTGGCCAAGGCCAAGGGAGAGCTATCGGCAGTACCCACCACCCCCCGCCCTCCCCCGACCGGTAGCCTAATCAGGTTAACCGCCGGGCGGAGGGAGGACAGCTTCGGGTCCACGTCAAATAATCTATCCGCCTCCACCAGAGTGGAGGCGGCAGTAGGAGCCGGGGGGGGGGACAGAACCTTTGCCCCCCCTGGATTCTTCCACCACAACAAAAGGGACCGGGGGGGGAGGGTCAGAACCCTCGCCCACCCCGGATTCCTCCACCTCCATACGGGCCAACTTTGACCCCTCCGGGGTGGATCCACCAGAGGGAGGATCCACCTCCATTCTCACCTCCTGGGGAGGAGATAACTCCTCCACAGGTACAACCGGGGAGGGGGGTGAAACCCCCCTCCCTATCCTCCGCTTCCTCCTCCCTCCCCCACGACGGGGAGGGACCACGGGGCACCCACTCCCACCTATGCGGTGGCGAGCGGGTAGCCCCGCGTCGGCACACTGGGGGCAGTGTGCGGCCGGCGCCGCACACGCCCCCACATGGTGCCCCTCCGCGCCACACCGCAGGCAGCAACTGCCTCGGTCGGCAGCGGAGGGACACCAGCGTCGAATGTGCCCCCGCCCCAGGCACTTGTAGCACCTGGGGGGGGCACTTACCTCCGGGGAGGTCTGCGTCCCGACGGAACGGGACGCAGGCCTCCCCACACCTCTAGCAGCTGAGGCGTAGGACCGCGGCTCTACGCCTCCCGAACTGTCCTGGGGGGCGCACCCCCCAGGGCAAGAACACCTCCTTGGCTCCTCCAAAAAACGGAGGAGCCCAACCAAGGCCCCCTGGAGCAAAGTCCAGAGGGCCTCACCACTCCTCGCAGTCGCACAATAGTGCGGAGCGCCTGCGGGGCACGCTCCGCACCGCCCGTCGTCCGATGACGACACGGGGGGGGCCGGGACACTACCCCCCCCGCGCCGAGGGTCCGAACCCTCTGGGGCGGTACGTTCTTATCGTAAGTCGTCATTATCATAAAATCATCATAAATGTAATTTTTTTACGTGGTTGTCTTCCACGGGGGGGTTATTTCGGAGCCCCCCACTCCTAGGCCGGTTGGTATAACCCTCCTCACGAGTCCGGCCTACCCGGGTTTTTTGACATGGTTTTCCTTCCATGTGTGAGCTCTTAGACCTCTGGGATCTCTCCCAGGGGAGCCCCTCCACCACGGCAAGGTGGCTCACAACGGAGGGGAAATATCCGGCGCCTGAAGATAAGATATTCTAGTGCGTCACACTGTGCGATGTGTTTAAACATTGTCACAAATTCCTAAAATTTTTTCTTATCTTTTTCTTTGTTCAAAAGGGTCAGAACAACAATAAGACCCAAAGAAAACATCAATTCCGAGTTCCATGACTCACTCAGTTTTTATAAATTTCCGACGCCGGAAGATAAGATTAGATATTCTAATGCGTCACACGCTGCACGATAGTGTTTAAACATTGTCACAAATTTCTAAAAATTTTTTTCTTATCTTTTTTGTTCAAGGGACAATAAGACCCAAAGAAACATAAATTCCGATTTCTATAAATTCTATGAATCAGTCAGTTTTCATAAATATCCGGCGCCGGAAGATTAGATATTCTAGTGCGTCACCGGGTTACATGCAAACCTTTCCGTCCCCCCCCCCCCAAAAAAACATTAACGCGTTATTGGGTAGTTTTGAAAATTCCATCTCTTTAAGATCTTTCTTGAGCAATAAGGTAAGATCAGTTCTCAATCGCTCGTGAAAGAGAATATACCTTGCTCTGTGCATCGAATAGAGTTTCAATCTTTAACGTTAAGTCGCGTTCGAGCGCCAAACGTTTGGCTGCTGCTATCAAAGTCGCTGACCACAGTAAAAAGCAGTGTGAAAAAAAGAGTAACACTGTAAATATTGATGAAGTTCCTAAAATCATGGAAGACAATAATTTCGAGCCAATAGTGGAAGAAGAATCATCCGATGAAGATCACGCGTTATCAGATGACAGTGATTGTGTCAGTGATTGCAACGAGGACCTTACCGAAGTTATCGACAAGGTAGTGTCTAATGCAGAAATCCATGCATTGAACGGACGTACGAAACAGTGTGCTATATATTTTTATTATCTCGAATCTAATAAGTATGCCGTATGTGCTGAGTGCATGATCAGATTGGGAAATTCAGTTACATTAGGACTAGTTCACGCTATACGAAGGCACATGATTGAGTTTAACAACGCGATAAATGGTCGATATTGTTACGAGTGTAGAAATCCATTGTTCCAGATATTTCCGTGTAATATGTGCCCAATTTGCACACAGTAGAAAAACATTGTGAATCGAACAGTATGACGGAAATTCCACGCAATATGAGTGAAACACTAAAAAGGAAATTTGTAGCCCTCCTCGGTTATAATGATGATTCGCACCGAGATGTCGTCGAAGTTCTTGAAAATAGAAATGTACCAAGAAGCAGATCCACGGGTGTGCGACGAATATCACCAGTACAATTTCTACGCGATCGAGAAATCGGTGTACGCGGAACTAACGAAAAAATCATCAGACAAGGCTGGGATATTCATCATAATAACTATGTTCATCTTTGGCCTTATAATGCGAGGCAAAGAGTGTACAGTCGGATGCTGGATGAGTGCAAGATGGTGGATCAAATTCCAGTGATGCGTAATAATGAATCGTTGGAAAGTGATTTACACTCGTACACACGGTCGGTGAAAATCATCAAAAAACTTTATGAGTGTAAATGTGCCAACAAATGTGACTTGTATGAGTGCAGTTATGACTGGAAATACTTTATTACAATTCCCGCGGGTATCGGAAGGTGCGTCGAAATGATTGTGATGAAAAATTGTCATTATTCAATTAGTTTCAATATTCCCCGTGACTTTTCTAAATTTACGAGGCGTCATATGTGGTGTACTCTATGGAATAAATTGAAGAATATAAGACACTATCATCTTCTATACACAAAACGATATTGCAGAACATGCAATCAAGTAACATGCAAGTGCTCCATAGAAGATTGTGATGTATTTTAAAAAGACATTCGTAAAACATCTGGTGGAACATCTAATGGAATCTGTTGGAGCAAGCCACCACCACCCTGGGAGAGTGCAACAAAATTCCAACAGGTATGACAAGATCCAATAGATTTATACAAATAACTTATAATATTGAATCTAATATTCAATATTTTTATTTCTTTTCAGAATTACATATTTTTTTAACATAACGCGGCTGTTCGGGCTCCAGCTCTGATGATCCACCGGAGAAGAATTAAAAAAAATGTTAATTTTATTATGTCATTTATTTTTTTATTTTTATATTTTACATATAAATTACACACACACACACACACACACATTTTGTATAAATTACACATAAACATTTCTTATGAATAAAATATTTTTTTAAATAATATAAAATAAAACTTTTTTTCCTACCGTGTATTCCCCTTCCCCACAAGCGTTTTCTTTCTTGCATGTCTTACAATATTTAATCTTAAATTTATTTTTTTAAATAAATAATTATATTAACTTTTTCAATTTTTAAATCTAATTTATCTAGGAAATAACAGTGGATGAAATGGTATGGGGGAAGAAATAGAATTAAAGTAATTTTTACCATTATTTATTGATGATGAATTGCATCATACATTATAGGATCTAGAGCATAAGCTAATAGTTCACAATCTATGATTGAAGTTTTATCATAAGCTTGACGTAATATTGTAGCTGCACTACGTTTATCGATAAAATAATTATTACGCAAAATATCTATAAAATCTTTATATCTATCACTAACGCTTTTTATACTCTGACATAGCTTGAAATATACATGTTCGACACAATGTTCTAGCTCGAACATAAAGAGTACGGTTGATGGCTTCATGTATAAGGATGTAGCGTGTAATGTTAGTTTTACAACGCTCACATCACGTATTGCAGCGAGTCCTACAGATAGATCTCCAATCTGTAACGGTGAAGTAGCTGTTGATTGCAGGAATCGTTCAATATCCACGCGTCTTTCGATGAATCTTGTCCACGTTGTATGAGGCAACACCATCTGATGTCCTCGGATATCTCCGAGAATTAATTCCACAGAAGACACGGGTCCCACTTTGAGGCCAATTTCCAAATATTTATGCGCCGTAGATGTCAGAGCAAATGTTCTTCTCATGATATGCATGTAGCGCGGGCATTTTTCCGAGATAGCACGTTTCCTGTAATGTAATTCCGATTTACCAAAAAACTGAAACTATTATTGTATAAAATTGTGTAAAATATATATAAATTTATGATACTTACCCATCAGATCTTTTATCACATTCAATCGGAACGTAATAATTTATGCTGTAGTCCATTGTTCTTATAACGGGAAGCTGTTCGCTGAGTGGGTTCGTACAAGCGGCTGATGCAACACTGAACGTGTACGATCGTGTTCTTCAGCGTTGATAAAAAAAAGAATTACAATGGGGAGGGGATTATTCCCCTCCTAAATTTTCAAGCACCAATGTCAGCGTAGAAATTACGAGAACAAAAGATATAATCTTAACTATACGCAAGCGGAAAAGGAATATGGGTGGATAGTGGAAGGGGAAAAAATTGACATCTATTTTGATTAATAATATATTTATTTTTATAGTTAGACCATCACTTGGATGTACGTTTTTTTTCTTGTAAAGTACAATTGGTTACATGTATATTTTTATGGTCGGACCACCAATTGAATAGTTTAAATACATTTTGTAAAGCGCAGTTTGATACATGTTTCTGGCAACGCAGCGTATACATAATATTCAACTTATTCAAAGATTCAATGTCTTCATAATGTGCATCAATATTTTCGATATAGACTTCTTCTCTCGCGTCATCCAGTAACAGATCCCGCAGCCATTCTCGTTTTTCATGTCCCTTGACGTACACGATGGGTGATATCTCGTTCTCCGTCGCACCCATCACCGCCGTCGTAATCAAAGTTCTAGCCTTGCCGTATGAAATCATTCCGTCTTCCCATTGTAATCCGTGATGATTCGCTGTCAACCAGGATGCATGCTGTTTTTCCGCTTTGGTGAGAAGCCACCATGGTTCGGCGCTTCCAAAAATATAGTGAGAGAGAACGGATCCCTCTCTGAGAGCGGCAAACTCCTTCACGACAAAGTTTCTGCCGACGATAAAGCCTTGCAGATCCACAAACGTCGGTACGGACATGACGATGTTTTTTTATTGTTGTTGAAAAAAGACTGCGGTCGATCTCGATGCATCGTACATTTTATATCAATGCTGCGGCACTCAGGTGATTTTGCGCACTACGTTGGTCAACGGGTTATACTGAACCACGCGATCGTGTATAATGAGACAGTACGCGGTGGTATTTGCCGGTACATTCTCTTTGCACTCAAATTCCAATCTCACATCCACGGTGGCACTCTTGACGGACTCGTTTTGTCGTGAGCAATCGATGACCACAAAAGGTCCTTTCGTAGAAACGTAAGCACCGTACAAAACGTTTCATATAGTCACATCCGTAATAGCCCTGACGAAAACGTGCATACATATCATAAAGCATAGCACATCTTTTTTTATCGAAATCTAAGTTCAGGTCATCGTATGGATAAAATTCAGAGTTCAAATAGAGTTTCACGTTGGTCAGTTTACAATCGTCGAATCGGCTCGTATCCTCAGACATGACGTTCTTTCGACCAGTCTGCAGCGCAAAAATAACGTATCGCGGTTTTTCAAGCTGACTCGTGGTTTTTACAGCCCACGAATGCTTGGTAGTGTTTTGCAACAGGGGGTACTCGTACAGGTCCCACGAACGAAAACCCATGTTGAGATATCGTCCGCTTTCCAAAGTACGCAGCATCGATAGCTTATTTATCTCGTTCAGCATAACGTGAGGCATTCGCCATTGTATCTTGAATATGTCAATCACGGGCTCGAGCGCAGGATTTCCCACAACGCAATTGTTGTCGTTGCGTGCGCGTATTAAAATCAATTCGTGACGAGCGTTAATAACCACAGATTTGTAATCCTCGCAAAATCCCAATAGTGTGTTCAGTGGTACGCAAAAGTTGAAGTATCCATTCAATATGACTGATGAAATATTCCATCCAGCATTTTGCATAATCATTCCTTTGTCGTACGATAGCGATACATAGTTTTTGAGCGTGCTGGTAATTCCCACATTTCTGTTGCGATCAATTTCCACACCGTCAAGTTCGTATCGAATCTCATCGAACATGAATGCGACGCAATTATTTCCCAATGTCACATCAGATCCCTCGGCAGGTTTGTTTATCGTTAATTTTCCCTCGATGTATAGAAGACTTTCACATGGCAACGTGTACAGATCCTGTTGCTGTATGGGTATTCTTATCTCGTCGCTATGTCCGAACGTCGTGTTGGCAAACGGATTGTACGTGTGAGTACTCGATCTTGACGATGCGATCGTCGAAGATTGGCTCATCCCCGATGTTGAGGATGTCAGTCATTGTTCACGTCGAGACGTTTCGCACCGCGAATCCCAAAGATTTTAAAAATTCAACGTTCGTTGCGTTGAGTTTCTTTTTCTTGATACAACCGCGTGACTGAATATTGTCAAACGTTGACGTCGCTATCGTTCTCTCAAAGTTGGTCTGCTTGTCTCTCACGCGCTCCGATCCGTTCAATACGAGCATCTCATGCGTCGCACGCGTTATCGCCGTCGTCGTCGTACGTGCAACCTGATGGTGATCTCTTCTCCTCGAAAGTCGAGCAATCGTCCGTCCTGATCAACGATGCGTATCGTTAAATCCGTAATGCTCCGTGTGACGATCGGCAGATAAATGATCTGCGTCGGCGTTTCCGATATCTTATATCCTGGTGGCACTCTCGGTGAAAATTCATGTATCGTGTGCACGGGTTTACTGTTGCAGTACGCGCCCGCGGTCACGTTACACTCAATGCGGATAATGTTCACGTTGATGATGTTAATCGGCATGTCCGATTCGTGCCACTGTCCCGGCTTCAGCACGCGGTACGATGAAAATCCCAGCAGCGGTCCAATGTTGTTGGGCTTGCTAAAGTTTATTTTGTAGGAGCATTTAATCTCGCTTTTCATCGTACTGTAATTAGCGCGAAGCACTATCGGATATTCTTCATCTTCATCGTCGCTGGGTCGCGGACGTTTTCGCGGACTTGCACGGTACGGAAAAAATTTTATGGCTTGAAACGGAAATACGATCATGCACATATGAAATTTTTTCCACGCAAGTTTTTGAACACTTTATTTAGAATGTATTTATCAGTCACGTTCAATATCGTGTCAATATAAGTTTCGAATTTACAAAAGTATATACTTGTAACGTCACACACTCAAACACTTTCAGATCGTTTACGGCACGGACAGTGCTCTTCCCGGTGAACGCAAGCGATGCGACGTGATGAAAGAAGCTTTTCAAGGCGAATGCTGAACACGAACACCGCGAACGCGTAAAGCAAGCGACTCCAATATTCGGAGACACTGTAAGCACATCTGTCAAACGTTTGCGCATCCGCGAACCCAAAGATTTTAAAATAAAAGGCGATTACCGTTGAAAAAGCGTGCGATTCTATTAGGTGCGAATTTATAAACTGTAGAAATATACTATCGTTCTTGAAGTTGCTCCTAAGCAATGTCTCTCACGCGCTCCGTCCGTTCAATCGAGCATCTCAATTGCACGCGTTATACTGTCGCTTTTCGTGCAATGTGATGGTGATCTCTTCACTTCGAAAGTACAAGCAATCGTCCGCCAGAATCAACGATGCGTATCCCCCGTAATGCTCCGTGAGACGATCGGCAGATAAATGATTGCGTCGGCGTTTCCGATATCTTATATCCTGGTGGCACTCTCGGTGAAAATTCATGTATCGTGTGCACGGGTTTACTGTTGCAGTACGCGCCCGCGGTCACGTTACACTCAATGCGGATAATGTTCACGTTGATGATGTTAATCGGCATGTCCGATTCGATGCCACTGTCCCGGCTTCAGCACGCGGTACGATGAAAATCCCAGCAGCGGCCCAATGTTGTTAGGCTTGCTAAAGTTTATTTTGTTGGCGCATTTAACCTCGCTTTTCATCGTACTGTAATTAGCGCGGAGCACTATCGGATATTCTTCATCTTTATCGTCGACGGGTCGCGGACGTTTTCGCGAAATTGCACGCCTCAAAAAATCATTTATGGCTTGCAGTTCGTACGATCCCTCGGGAATCGTAATTTCCAAATCGTTGTCAAAGTAAAATTTATTATTCGAAGCATTCACGTTCGGTATCGTGTAATAAGTTTCAAAGTCCATTAGACCGAGCTCGTAATCGTCATCGCTCAAATCTATGGGTGGAAAGTAGTTTACGGCAAGGACACTGCTCTTTCCGGTCAACGTAAGCGTCAGCGACATGATGAAAGAAGCCGCTCAATGAATACTGAGTCCTCACGACACCTCGTCAAGCTTTAAATTCGCGCGTGTCGACTGTTCGGAGAAACCATAGACACATCTGTCCACAGATGTTCTGACCGTAACGTTGATAAGATGCGTGATTATATTCTATCGTCACACCGTCTCCGAAATACTGCGCGAGTTCTTTAGGCGGCCGAAGATTACCAAAACTATCGAAATACACCACGTAATTTTCCCTCTTTGCATACGCCACCCAATGAGTGCCGGGACCCGTCGCATCATCTAGATTTACGATACCGCTCTCGTTTCGACGTACACCGCTTATCGGTAATGTGTTACGCATAAAAACACCTCTAAAGTATGGTACACGCATGCGTCTTGCCAGTTGATCCAATTGTACGTTCGTTGTCACACCCGTAGGCATTTTTAACGTTTTTTTTTTTAATGACGTTTTTTTTTCTTTTTGGCTGTTACTCCCTGTCCGCGTTTGTACGGGGCGAGATACACTCCTCGCCCATACTTGTACGGAGCGAGATACAGTCCGCAACCTTCCATCGTGCGATTGTGGCGTTGTAGCTCCTCGAGCAGACGTCGCGCGGCTTTGCCATCGTTCACCACTTTTGCCACGCCAGCCGCTCCGCCGATCAAGGATCCGAGCGCGCCCAACATTGGTAGAATCGGCAATATGCCGCCGCGTTTTGCTGCCGGAAGTATCCGTTTTTTTTTCGCCGCCTTTTTCTTCGTCTTCGTTTTCATACCCATACCGATCTTCGTCTTGGCTTTCATCGCCGCCCAGACAGCTGTGGCTGCGGCTCTCTCACCGAGAGCGGAATCCTTCGCGACGATGCGTCTTCGCGCTTTTTCGGCGAGTATCCGGTCCGCCGCGTGTCTCTTCGCGAGATCGTTACTCCGAGAATACGCTATGTCGTGATCGCGGCACGCCGCGTCCAGTGGATTTATACCCTGATCACCTCTCGCCAATCGCTTTTCCAAATGAGTGCCCGGGCCGCAAAACTGATAGCCGGGAATATGTAACTCGAAAGGAAGCGCGTTTATCGCACGATTCAGCAGACTGCCGCCTTTTACGGATTCGCTCGACGCCGTTGCTGACATGCGCCGCAATTCTTTATCAATGGCGGCGGACCGTCAATATGCGTTTGATGACACGGTAAATTATAATGTTCCAGGCACCGACGATGTTGTTGAATTTCGGGATCCGCTCTAATATCTTCTGGAAGTTTATCCCACACATAATCTATGTAATTAGAAAACTGCCGCAGTAGAATGATCTTGGGTATATACTTCAATTGTTCGACGGTTAAATCGTAAATATCACTGTCATCCGTCAGAAGCAAAAACATTTCGAATACTGAACGACTCGTGGTTTTGCGCACATATAAATAGGCACGTTCTCACGACTCCGTCATTGCATTTTTTGTTGCAAACATGCGGTTCGTGCAACAATCGCCGACGATCAAAGTGACTAATTTCGACGACAGATTACGGTCGATGGGAGACAACGCGGAAAAGCAACGCAAGCACGGTACGATGCTACCGAGTACTATACGCGCGATCGTTTGCGGCCCTTCGAATTGCGGTAAAACCAACGTTTTGATAAGTTTACTGGAAAGTCCACACGGTGTACGTTTCGAGAATGTGTATGTGTACTCAAAGTCGTTGCAACAGCCAAAATATCAGTACTTGGAGAATCTTATGACATCGATCGACGAAATCGGCTACTTTGCATTCTCCAATAACAGTGACGTCATTCCACCGAGCGAGGCGCGTCCAAACTCAATCTTCGTCTTCGATGACGTGGCATGCGATAAACAAGACGTAGTGAGAGAATATTTCTCGATGGGTCGACACTCGAACGTCGATTGTTTCTACCTCTGTCAGTCGTATGCGAGAATACCAAAACATCTCATACGCGACAACGCCAATTTACTAATCCTGTTTAAACAGGATGGTACCAACTTGAAACATGTGTACAACGATCACGTGAATACCGACATGTCGTACGATGAATTTTGTGCGTTATGTCGCGGTTGTTGGCAGCGCGAGTATGGATTCGTAGTGATAGACAAGGACAGCTCGTTTAATAACGGACGATACAGAAAAGGATTTAACGTGTTCGCAATACCGCGAAGCGGCTAGTCGTTACCGATACCTCGTTGTAGTCAAACGTGCGCGATCGACGTTTCTTTCAACATGGCTGGGAGCAGTGAGCGCGAAAAGATTGTGAGGGAGATTGAGAAAACGAGCGAATCCATCCGCAAGAAATATCGCGCTTTGAAGACCGGTAAAATCGAGAACGATATCGTGACGAAGAGACACCTCGGACCAATCATCGAGCCGCTGCAAAAAATCGTTGACAATTCTAGCGCGTACGCGATAAAAGACGAACCGGTGTCGCATAACGATGACGTAGGGATTGAAATGCCGGCAGTCCAGAAACGTGAAAAGGATGCGATATGGAGTAAGATGAAGAGGAAACGAGTGGATCGCTCGTTAATCGAATCACCTGAATCTCCGAAGCGATATAGGTTAAATGACGGCGACGATGCACCGTTGACCTCTACACCGCGTGCGATGATCGAAAACGTACAACCGATGACGGCGACGACAACGAACGATATCCTCACGACCGCGAATGTTTTCGAAACTACGGACGATTCACTCGCAACAGTCGTTCAAGGTCAGATGCAAACGGTGGAGGGTCAAGAAACGTTGCGTGATCATTTGGGTCCGCTTAGTCAAAAATACATCTTGCCTGTCCTACGCGGTGACAAAGAGAGCGGTATAGATAAAGTGTACAGCGTTTATCTCGGCAAGGATGGAATGATGCTCGGTAGCAAACGTTTCGATGTGGACGACAACGATAACATACTCGTTGACGGTGTGAAATACATCGGTACGCCCGGTCTTTACGAGCTGATTTTCAAGAAAATTCCCGACGATGACGAATACACGGAAGATGATATGCGAAAGTACAAAAATATACTGTTAACGACTAATGTGCATAGACGCAATTACAATGCTGACGGTCAACTACGGAGCAACAGGGGATACAAGTACAAAGAGGTAATCGCACCGTTACTATCGATTGGAAAGAAGAAATCCGGAGGAGGATTACCTCGCGCTATGACGCTAAACGACAACGCGATCGATTACGTACACTGGGATGATCCCAACGAGCTAGTGGATCGCCTGCGATTGCTCGAAGCTTCGCGCCAAGCGGGCCACAACGCTCACGACAACGAGATACTGTCGATCATCGAGGAACTTCGCGAAGCTGGTCTTATTATAAATTAACTGACACATCGTCAAAACGAATCAGTCGATCGGTGTTCTTACATGAAAAAATGTCGTCAATCAACAAATTTGGGCTACTTCTCGAACGGAGAAATAACGCAACAGACAATTCGCATCATTGGAACAGATTGATGAGAAATTATATTCGCGATAACGCGTTGTGCCGCGTCGCTATGGATTATGATGCAAAGTCGCGCAAGATTTGCTGCGTAGCGCAGCCTGAGGCCGATACCGACGTCGCCAACAAACTGTACGTGGAACAATGCCTTAAAATTGTGAAAAATCAGCAGAGAGAGTCAGACGAGAAGCAGACTGCGATCGAGAAAGACGTACGAGCGTTACGGACTGCGATCGAGAAAGACGTGCAAGCGTTACGGACTGCGATAAACGAACTTCGACGTGCAATTACCACCGAGTCAGGGACGGCTAACAAACGTCTTGCGAACGGTTTGCAAACGACAACAAAACGACTTTCGAATAGCTCAGGAACGACAATCCTGAAACCTGTAACAAACAACGATGAACAGTAATGAACGGTACGGGAACGGCTATGAACGGCTCAGGGACGGCAATGAACGACAACGAACGACCAAGGAACGGCTGTCGGACAACTATCGAGGGGCTGTTGAACAGGCCAGGAACAGCTATGAACGGGTCAAAAACGGCTATGAACGGGTCATGGATCGTTATCGAACGCCAACGGACGACAAAGAACCGCTATTAAAAGATAACAAACGGAAATAAACGGTTAAAAACAGAAATCGTAATTTCTTCGCATGTATTACGCGTCAATCAGTTGATGCCAATCAGTTAACGATCACACCGTCGAAACATGAACTCATCGAAATCCAAGGTCGCCAGTTCCAAAAAACGACAACTCGTTGAAGAACTACATGCTCCGGCGAGAAGAAATTTTCCACGAAGACGCGTTATAGTTCGGGGATACGATGACCTGTGGCAGGCAGACATTGTCGAGATGCGTCCATACTCACGTTTCAACGGAGGCTACCACTACATACTCACCGTCATCGATGTATTGAGCAAGTACGCGTGGGCTGTACCGCTCAAGAGTAAAGGTGGAAGCGAGACGGCCGAAGCTATCGCTAAGATAATTCGAGAGAGCAAGAGATGTCCAAAAAACTTGCAAACCGATATGGGAAAGGAATTTTACAACACTGATGTGCAACGTCTTTTGAGGAAACACGACATCAATCACTACTCCACGTATTCGGTGATGAAGGCATCAGTCGTTGAGCGATTCAATCGCACGTTGAAGAACGACATGTGGAAGATGTTTACGCTAAACGGGAATTACAAATGGATCGATATGTTGCCGCGACTCATCGCAAATTATAACGCGCGTGTGCATCGAACGATCGGCATGCGACCTGTCGACGTTACCCCCGCGATCGCCGAAAGACTCTTGACGACGGTGTACAGCACGATAAAGATCGCGGGTCCAGCAAAGTTCAAAGTGGGCGACCCGGTACGCGTTAGCAAGTACAAGACCATCTTCGAGAAAGGTTACACACCAAATTGGACCACCGAGGTGTTTAAAATTGTTAAAGTACAACGTACTAATCCCGTAACGTATCTACTGGAAGATTATCGCGGAAAATCCGTCGCTGGAGCGTTCTATGAATACGAGTTGCACCGCGCGACTCACCCAGACGTGTATCTCGTGGAGAAAGTACTGCGTAGAAAGGGTGACAAAGTTTACGTAAAGTGGTTGGGATTCGATGGATCGCACAATTCATGGATACACAAGGACAATGTGATTTAATATAAACTTTTTTTTATTTCAAACATATTATATAAAAGTGTATACAATATATAAAAATACATGCAATACAATATATAAAAATACGTGTGTACAAAACCTTTATTAATATCTCCTTCACACAAAATAATAATACATTTTACAAATATATATTACAATGGTATACGGTAATGTCCCCATGGCAAAGTATTATACGAATCTGGTACGATATACCGCTTGTCATCGTACGGACTCAGGGCGATTTTCATTTCAGATACCGTGTACACTTCATGCAATTTGGATCTTATACAAAATTGACGACGTGTTATTTCAATTTCGTCATTCAGACACCGCGTGTAATCATCGAATGTTATAGCCCGCGCTACGACGTTACTTTTGACACCTTTCGCTTTTTTTGTGTCTTTTTTACCATCCACCCTCAAAGCATACATCTTTGCCCTGAGCCCAACGAATTCCGTCATAATCACACCGTTATTCTCATCCTTCATTAGACCGGGTATCTTTTTATTCGCGAGCGGTATACCGTACGCGTTGTCAATCGGATAATCGCTAGTGTCGAATCTCGCAATATCACGCTTCATCATCTCGTAAACATCGTCGCATTCGATGTGGTATACGAGACTATCGGTATCTGTGTACATTATCTTACAATTATCGCGATACAACGGTGCCATGTACTCGTGATGAAATTCATACAAACAGACTTTCGATATGTCAAGAATGCACATACCTACGTATATCGGTTTGTTAAATTTCACCTCGAGTTTTCGCATTTCGACCGCGATTAAATTCTCGGAGAAGACGCTTCTGCTATGGAAATTCGGTTTTGCGATCATCGCCTCCGCGCCATACCGTCCGTTCCATTGTGTTATGAGTTTAACGTCGACATGATTTCGAACATTCTCCATGGTCTTTCCAAATACCGCGTTGTTCATTAGTTTATATAAGTTTTTTTCAAAATCGTTTGTCGCGAGAGTTCTAAATTTCGTATTCAGTTCGATGTAATCGCGAAGCCATGGAGATTGTGAAAACTCTAACACGCGGTGTATCTTTGTGACGCGAAGGCCATGACGCGTACACTGCTGCAGGTTACGGTAATGAATGACGTAACGCTTCTTATCATTGACTGTGGCGAGAAGTTTTTCCTGTCGTTTACCGGGAGGCTTATCGCGTATCGGACAAAACGGTAAGTCGGCGTGCGCATCGTGTATAGTTTGCGGATACTCGAGATCGACTTCGAGAACGTAACCTGTGGGCGAATCCGAAGCGATCGCGCTCACGTCAAAGTTAGAGACGTCTTCGACCCATCGAAAACTCGCGTAAGGCAGCGGTTGACACATCCCGTGCAGAAATTTTGTCAGTGATCCAGCTAGATTCAGAGTAGCATCCCGAAATCACAATCGGGATCTAGTGCGATATCGGATCGGATTCTATAACTGAAATGTAACGCTGGTAAACTGGATTCTAATAGGGATCTCCGATCTGGATCCATTCGTGATTACTAATTGGATTCCTAATCAAATATTTTAGGGATTTTGACGTTGAATTAAATGCAATAAAAATGAAAATGTAAAATATACATATATTTTTATTTTAACACATGATAAGGTATTATTTGACAGGCAAACTGGCCACGTGAAGGCTTTTCAGCCAATCAATAAATGATCTGCGCGCCGAACATGGATTGTCAGCCTAACGCAGTCAAACAACGAATTAAAACCATCTTTCGATTTTAATCGTTTTGAATGTTTGGTAAATTGAATAAAGAATTTATTGCGAAAAATATTACCTCAGCCAGGATTCGAACCTGGAACTCCCCCATTTTTATTTTATGTAATTGTTTGAATACGGATAGTAGCTTGTGAACGCAAGTAGACGAGATAGGCAGGCGGCAGGAATAGGATAACAGAACGTAACCGAAATTAAGTGTAACTTTGTGCCATCGACAAAGACAAAAAAAACATAACGCTATTTATTCGTGGGTTAAGCGCTGACAGAAAACCAAAAGACACACTAAATAACATAAGATAAATATTGGTGGCTGTAGAGAGGCGCGTCACGGTTGCGCCGGATGGGTCACAATTGAATCCAGTGGTGAGGTACGACGATGTCAGTTATCTTCGGGAGTGTAAGATGGCGGCAAGGCTGTTAAGTCCTCTGAATTAATGCTGCTAAATGAAAGTAAAGACTGTCGTGCGTTTGATCCGGCTCGATAAAAACTCTAAGTGGGGAGCCGGTCACTTTTGTATCATTAAAGGTTGATGCGTAAGCCAGAGTGCAAGAGTTGGATGATAGGACCTGAAGGGCGTGAGAAAGAGAGGCGTAGCGCGAATTCTCAGAGTCGAAGGATCTATACACCGGTATCTGTATAATCTTACTCTGAGAGGCGCAGCGCGATTTATCCGGCTCGTGAGCGCTCGAAAATGGGGAGCCGATAACTCAATCATGAAAGAGATGCAAAGCGTAGTGTCCAGCTCGAGAGACTTCTACGGTGGGAGCTGGAGAACGCGATGCCGAGAGGAAATGCAATATGGGCAAAGCCCCAAACAAAGTACTCTGCTTTACTTAGCTTTTCGTTGGTTATTGCTGCGTCGCCCTCAATGAGATTACTAATACATATGAGCAGGCTGAGAGATGCAAGTCAGTGGATCCTCAAATGCCTCGTTGTCAGGCTATCCAGCTGCCCTTCCTTTACGTTCAGGCCTTGCTCGATAGATATTATGTCTCGAATAGACGGGTGTAAAGGTACATTCACCACAAGTCACTGGTAATCACGAAATTACCAACACAAGGAGGAGACGAAAGTACGTGTCATCCTCGACTTTACCAAGCTCACAATGCACACACGGGAAGGACGCGCAAGAATCCTTTGTTAGCCACGACAAACTGAGTGTACTTCCAATCGTTGTAGCGACGCTGCGACTGTACGGAGACCGGCAAGAAGACGCGTTCGGGTAGGCTCACCCCTTAAAGAGGTCCCATATCGTAACCAATCTGGTCGCGTCGCGTGTATCACTCCGCGAAGCGCGTTGTCGTCTTTTCGCTCAGAGATGGCGCGACCACGAGAATTAACTTACGTCTCGCTACATTTTATACAGTAATATAAATATATATATACTTTTTTTATGTTTTTTAAAATGTTTTTTATGTTTTTTTTGTTTTTTACTATCGATAATAAGTTGTGATATTTATAAGTTAGAAATAAATTTATAATTTTCTTATTTTACTTGTAACCGTTGAAGTAGTAGTAGTTTTGCTTCAGCATAATGTTGTACTTCAAGTTGAACTTCCCGGTGAACATTGCGATGACGACGTACTCGCATCCGGGTTTTTTCACGCTTATTTATTTTTTTATCCATATATTAATAAAGCAATAAATAAAGTATCCGCTCTTGATTCGGATCGGATTCCGTATGTGTAACTCATTGGACGGTCATGCTACATCAGCGCCATCCATTATAAAAATTATGAAATATATACTTGTGACATATCATCCAGACTATATCTGGATTCTATTAAGGACACCTCATTTGGGGAACCCATAGCACTTCCCTATTGGAATCTGATCGGAAGTTGGGAATCCCTAAGAAATTTCTGCACGGGATCGCCCATCCGTACAGATTGTTGACGTCAAAGTACATTAAATATGTGGAAGGTTTCGATGGGTCGTACGACTGCATGTACTTATTATTGGCTCGCGCGTATCTACCGGAACATTGACTAAGGCCGCCACGTATTCCGCGTTCGATAAACATGACCATGTCAATGTCCGTGAGCAATTCGAAATTTATACGCGTATGTTTTAACATAGCGTCCCATGTAAAACCGGGCAAAGTATAATAATAAGCGGGATCCAGGCCATAACTCGCCATACTGCTATCACGGAAATTTTCAAAAATGTCGGCCAATAACAATACATCCGTTTTCAAATATAAATCGCTGTATTCGCCCAAGGTTCGGATCGAGAATTGTTTCCACACGTTCGCGGCGTGCGCGTAATCGCTCTCGGATACGGTCTCACCGGTTAATGAGCTATAAAATGATTCGCGTGGCGGTAAACAGAGGTCCTCCAATTTATCAACGCAATCAATATATTCATATGGAAACACACCTTTTCTCGTCAAAAGATCAAAATCCTCAATCGATAATTGAGAAAATTCGGAGCGTAAAATTTTCAACTTATCTTTAGTAAGGAACGATGCCAGTTTATCAAGGCTACTACTTAAAAATTTATATGAATCAATAAACCGTAATTTTATGCAATTATCGTTTGAGAATTTTGATCTTTCAGTGGTATCTATGACATTTTTTGTAAACGAAATATATTTTTCTTTTGTTATTGGTAAAAGATCAACTGAGCCTTCGAACGCGGTAGCTATTTCTTTAATAACGAAGTGAGAATCGTAACCGGATAAATTATGGAAAACTATGGGAATTGTATGTGAATTTTTATAATTCAAATTACAGTTTGAATGCGCGGGACCTCTGTAACGCCCGGTCAAGTGACAATGATCGCGTACTCGGTTGTCGTTTTGCGTGAACGGTTTCTCGCAAATGTGGCAATGTGTTGCGCTACGGTATGTCTCCCGCTGCTCGTTAGAAAGAGTTTCCATGGGGACATTTGTTGATAAAATTTGTTTTACGCGGTGCGCAAGATTTTCAAGTTCGCCGACGAACCACGCGACGCAATCTTTATCGCGGCGAAACCGATACGACGATAACGAGTCGTCGTACGAACACCGCACGTAATATGCAACGCTGAATACCTGGTGGTGGTGCTGGTACGTACTTGAATTCTTGTCCGTCTTCTGCAGGACACATTCAGGGTCGGCGTACACGATGAACGGAACTCACTCCTTGTTGCTCCAATTGCCAAAGCTGAGCCATTTGTCGTCTTCGCTTGGTAATCGGATAGCGCAGTCGTTCATCCTTCCGCAATCAATGGTGTGGGCTTCCAATTTCTCCTTTTTGTGGAAATAGTGGAGACATCTGAAAAAATAATATATTTTTTTATATATCTTTCAAGTAGTAACAATTATTTTAATAAATTTTATTAAGATGTACACTTACCGATCACAAAAATATTTTTTATTATTTTTTTTGCTGAGTTGCGAGCTCACGAGGCGGGATAAATTTTTAATCCACGCGAAATGTCCCACGTTGTCCTGCGGATCCTCCACATACAACAAATTGATATGCTTCTCCTTTTTGTCACCGGTAAGTTGTAGCGGGAGAATGTTTAGCATATTCTTCTTATTCTGCTCCCCGATGCCATATACGTTTATTGATACGTTATTTAACCGCTCAAATTTATTGATATTTTTAAGAGTCATTGGAAACTCAATATCCTGAAGATTCAGCACTGTTGCATAGTGTGGATACGAGGTGCATCTATCGGCATTTTTCTCAACAGGATACAAAGCGGCGACTATCGACCATGCAAAGCATGCATCATCCTTCGATTGCACGTTGATTACCGCTCTCTTTAATTTTATTTCTCGCGGCATTTCCACTCTACATCCCGCGTGCAATGGATTATGCTTGTTTACGTTGATGACCAAATTAAGTATCCGCGACAACGCCCATCCGCTATCCCGCTCCTGGAATTCTTCGAGGGATGCCAGGGTGGGTTCGATGATGCGTTGCTCGTACCAATCTTGCAAATCCGTTGTTCGATAGAGTTCACAATTTCGTGTGTTAATACTTTTATTGGCACGTTTATCGCCGGTCACAAACTCCCCATTGAATATGGTGTTCACTTTTACGCTATTGTATTTTTCAATGGCGTCTTGCACTTGCTCGAGCACTACACCACCGGCGTCTTTTAGAAATGTTCGCGGTTCGATGTGATTTGTGTTAATCACCGCGCCTGTTAGTATGCGATTTTCAAATGCGGTCTCGATCTCTCGCCAAATGAGTCTCTCCGCGTTATCGCCACTTGTGCTCGCGTAAGCGCCACCGACGTGCACAAAACGTCTTTCTAGTCTTTTTTTCACACCCTCGATTCGCGCGATTCGAGCTACCAAAGATTGCTTATTTCCAATCGTGAGCCTTGGACGCTTAGCACGACTGCGTTCTTCGAGCTCTTCAATAAGCTCGTCGCATCGTTGCATCCACGCTAAACATTCTTCCGCGGTAACGACTTTATCGGCCTCCAACAGATCGCGTTCCTCGAGATGTTCCATGTTTTATGTCACACTGCTTTATTCGAATTAATTCACTTCCACTTTTTACTGTAGTCACCGACTTTGATAGCGGCCACGCGTTTTGGCGCTCGAACACGACTTAACGTTAAAGATTGAAATTCTATTCGATGCACAGAGCAAGGTATATTCTCTTTCATGGGCGATTGAGAACTGATCTTACCTTATTGCTCAAGAAAGATCTTAAAGAGATGGAATTTTCAAAACTACCCAATACGCGTTAATGTTTTTTTTGGTGGGGAAAAGAACGGAAAGGTTTGCATGTAACCCGGTGACGCACTAGAATATCTAATCTTCCGGCGCCGGATATTTATGAAAACTGACTGATTCATAGAATTTATAGAAATCGGAATTTATGTTTCTTTGGGTCTTATTGTCCCTTGAACAAAAAAAGATAAGAAAAAATTTTAGAAATTTGTGACAATGTTTAAACACTATCGTGTGACGCACTAGAATCTTATCTTCCGGCGCCGGATAAAAACTGAGTGATTTATGGATTTTCATTTATTTATTTATTTATTTATTTATTATTTATAAATTTTTATAAGTAGAAATCGATAAATTGATTCGTTGATTGATTATTTTATTATAAGGAAAAATTGATTTTTTTAAATTAATTGATTGATTATTTTATTATAAGGAAAAATTGATTTTTTTTAAATTAATTGATTGATTATTTTATTATAAGGAGAAATTGATTTTTTTTATTAATTTAATTGATTGTTTGATTAATTTAATTGATTAATTAATTGATTGGTTGATTTTATTGATTGATTAATTAATTTAATTGATTGGTTGATTAATTTAATTGATTAATTACCCCCACTCCTGTGACGCCATACCCCCACCCCTGTGACGTCATACCCCCACCCCAATGTGAGTTAGAACCAGCCTAGCTTTACTACTAGCTTCAGAAGTTTACCTTTTCCCTGACGAAACAGTGCTGACGTTGTGTCACAACCACTAAATGTGTGAATAAAACAAATTAAACTCTTAAGGTCAGGATACAGAAATGAATCTGCTGTATAAACTTTAGCCGAAATTTTCCCTTTCGCAGGTTTATAAAAGTAAAGCAGCTCATCCTCTGGCGCAAGTTGCGTCAACAACACTAAAATGTCTACGTCTTCGGCGACGATCACCACTGACGTGTGAATTTTTGAGTTGGCAACCGCTGTGTGTACAATGAGACTGTCGGCATCTTCATCAGCTTGCTTTGTAACAATTCCTGCCGCGTGATATTTCTGCATTAGCATATCAATTAATCGCTGTTTATTTTTGTCGTTACTTAGAAAAGTTTCCTGTGGTACCGCTGCCGTCATAGTTTCTTTGAACAGTAGTTGCCGACCCATTTGTCTTGAAGCTCGTCGTGCGCGCTCGACACCCTTCGTTCCTACGTTGGTTTCGGGGTATCCATCAAAAATGATAATACAGTTTGGATAGTATTTTTGTACGTAATCGACGTATCTGTTCAAGATCTGTTCAAATGTTTCGCTTGAACCCCAAACGACTCTGTGCAGTAAGTAACCTCCATCTATGACGTAGAAAGCATTGCTGAAATCCGTTTCTTCTTCTATGCATTTGAAGTACTCGTACAGCTTAGATTTTTGCGTTTTCCGTAATCCGTTTTCGTCGAACAACGAAGTAGGATACGGCGCAAGTTCATACTGAAAATATAATTGCAGTTCTTCATTAGACTTTTTAACCAGCGATATTCTACGAAATAGAGTATTCGGGTCGATAGACGCGACATCACTTCGCACTTTCAATCCCAATTTGGCTGCATGCAACGTTAAAACGCGTTTTTTTCGTTCAAACTTTAAATTTTTGAAGTTTTTCCCGATCATATCGTTCATTATGTCAGTTCCAATTTCCAGAGCGTTATGGCAATTTACGTCCTTGTCGCCTTTTAAACCAGAATGGAGGGCCATAATTTCTGGTATATCAGGAAACGGATAGTGCAAGGAAAACCACGACATCACTTTCTTGGTGTCAGAAGTGTCCCGTGACACACGTGAAACTCGTGCGTCAATGTGCTGCTCACTTGTAACAAACGAAACATTACAATAATTTTCAACACTTTCGGTTACGTCAATTAACGCTATGGCTGTCTGCACCCACTTTGCTAAGACATTTTCTTTAGCGCCTCGACGAATGGCTCCGCCTTGACCTTTTAAGGGTTTCATGAGCAATTGTTCAATAACCATATCCGACCATACTCCGGACCAAAATTTGTCTGTTCGTCGAATCGTGAAATAACCTTCTTTTGTAAACTTGCGAAATTCCGAAGGATCCATGATTTTTTCAAGTTGTAACATATCTTATAGATATAGTTGGCACGATTTTGCGTACAAGTAGTGCCCACTAGCGTTGAAAAATGGAAGCATTTTCTGAATTGTCGATAGATGTAATGCCCAGTTGCCAGTACGTTCCGCCTCGATAAATTGCTTGATTAGGGTCACCATTTTAAAATATTGCACCCACAATTTTGCAGTGCTTCCGTTCTTCTCCAAATTTCCGACAGTTTCTGAGAATTTCTTGGCTATTTCAGAGAAGCGACCAGCGTTCAGATTTTCAAGAATGTCAAATTCAAGTAACAACTCAGATTCTGTCAAAATTGCTTTTTCTTCTTCACTGAAGTCAACACTTTGAAGCACAATTTTTGCCAATGCAGCGTGAACTAATAAATGAGCTCGTAATGCTCGGGCATACGCGTGGCCGGTCAACATTTTTTCCACAGAAGCAGAGGCGTACATTTCACTGAAAACTTCTTTTAAGCCACTTCCTTCCATAATGAAACCGATCGCTCCCATGAAGGACATAAGTAGATGGAAACCGCCAAGTCTGACGATTACTGACTGCAATGTTTCATTATTCATCGCAATAATAGTACGAGCTTTGTAGTAAAGGGGCTGGTCAAAAGTAACAATACAGTGCTTCTGTTGTAATTCTTTAGAAATATCGAGTGCTTTCATAAGCACTGTGTAAACAGTGTCGGTATTACTGGGAGGTGCATTCACGAATGGTAGATATAAAATCTTTGTCTTTTTGAAAGGCATCGTTTTGTGTATGTTCTCCATATAACCATTCCACCCGGAAATTAAGTCTTCGTTTTTGTCCTTTGCATACAACCACAAAAAGTCACTGTCATGTACGGCTATCTCTTCATTTATCGGATTAATTGTCTTCAGATCTTTTACAGTTATAGACTCCAGTCCGGTAGACTTCTGAGTGGGTTGAAAAGTTTTCAATGCGATGTATCCTTCAGTATTTATGAATTCTTTATCCGCAATTTTTTTCAATCGAGGAATCGACGATAAGGTGGAGACAGAATCCGCCGGTGTTACGCAGTGGATACCACCCATGGCGTGAAATGTGTTATATCCATCAAGAGTGCGTGTATTGTGATCCGCATTGTCGAAAACAAACTGCGAAAAAGAACCAGCAAATTCCAATTTTTCCTCATGCTTGAGTATGGACGAGTCTAATAACATTGCTTCGTTGTAAGAAGCAGAAAATCCTAATGCAGATAATACATTAATAAGATTTTTCGACCCATATTTCTTATTTAACATCGCTGCAAGCCCGATCTGAAGTGACGACATAAATGAATTGGGTCGTGCTGCGGAAATTATCGCATGAGCAATTGCAGTAATTTTCGTGTTCCACTTTTCGGCTGCACTTTTTTTGGTTTTTAAGATTATTGTATCGAGAAGAATCTTTAAGGTATCAGGAATTACATCATTGACGTCATCGAGAAAAGTTTCAGGAGATGGATATTTATCGAGGTTATATATTTTTGAACGAATGTCTTCCGTGATAATTCCAGCTTGTACAATCCGGCGGCGTTCTTCTTCAGGATCTTCTTTGATGTTAGTGTAGAAGTTGGATGTTAATATTTTATATCCTACAGAACGAAATGATATTACTGGATTTTTACTGAATTTGCTCGATATTATAATGTTATCGCCAAATTTTTGTTGAAGCAGTTTTACTATCCACCTGAAAGTGGGAATGACATTACCAGTGTAATTTTCCAGAATTTTTTTCAACGAAAATTGGCATTCGTGTCTATTACTTATTAAATAATCTTCAATGAAATTAATAATTTCTTCACTTCCCTCTGGTACGGATTCAGAAGATTCATGTATGCCTGCAGATATCTTTTCCACTTTCACAGCAGTATTCGAATAAAATAAATTCATGCAAGTCGCATGATACCTAGGCGAACATTGTGCCCAATTCTGAACAGAATTAATTCGTGCACGTATGACATTACACTGGTCATTATTGCGATCTGCTTTGTCCAACACACTTGTTAATTTTGTTTTCGTTTCTTCATTAGCAATGGTTTTTACCGATTTTCGTTTGTTCTGTGATAATTTCACTTGGTTCCGAACAAATTCTGTGGAAACATCTTCGCCGCAAAATAAGCAGTCCCCGTCAGGGTTATACGAAAACGAACGCAGTGAACTTTTAACAGGTTTTTGAAGTTCATTGCTCTTTTTGTTTGCAGCAGTAACTTTCTTGGTGTGAATATATGCTAATCGACAATTGCGATGAACAATAATACTCGACACTTTTTTCAGCTTAACGTGCTTTTTGTCGCCTCGTTGAACACTTGCATCACATAATGTTTTTAAACCACTTTCTTTCACTTGTACTGTCTCTTTATCACTTAGTGGACAATCACATAATAAACAATTTTCGTTATTTTCTGCCATCGCGATTTATTGAGATAAAAGGAGTAAGTTGTGAAAGTTGCAGATTTTTAAACCGTATAGAACGGCCGTAGGAACTAAAAAAAAAAAAAATCCTTAATTAACCGTTTGACTGCTAAGCGATTCTGGCGAGAACGTTCGAAAACTGCGGGACATATTAAAAAGTTATTTTAGAATGCACTCGTGTTACAAAGTACGCGTGAGGTCAGACTACGTTCACACCCACGGAGCGACATCTTTGTTGATACACTGAAACTCGCAGCGCAAAAGCGCTGCGTCGCGGTTTTCGAGACAAATGAACGCAGCGCTTTTGCGCCGCGTAGCAGTCAAACGGTTAACAATTGAAAATAACGGTCATTTTTAAACTTTTTCGACGCGGTCTTTTTGGGACTGAAAAGTACGTGAAAAGACGAGAATTTTCAGGGGTCGAACGTTTCATAAGGTTTTTTAGATCCCGAGATATCAAATTTTTAATTAAGCCGCCATAATTAATGTTTATTACAACAAAAGTGGTTAAAAAAAATTGAGTGTCATTGCAAAATGCGGTAGGAATACACATAATTTTTTGTATTGCATCATACTGCATTGTAGTTGTTAAAAATAAAAAAGAAACTCGGCGTTTACGCCCGCGCGGTCCGAATCCGGCCCTGCCGCTGGTGGCTCGGAGGCCGGATCTCGCGGCCGTAAACGTCGACTTCTCAATTTTTTTTAGCAATAACTATACTTTGTGACGCAGTGAAAAAAATTAGGTGTATTCCTACGCATCTCACAATGACACTCAATTTTTTTCAGCCACTTTTGTTGTAATAAACATTAGTTATGGCGGCTTAATTAAAAATTTGATATCTCGGGATCTAAAAAACCTTATGAAACGTTCGACCCCTGAAAATTCTCGTCTTTTCACGTACTTTTCAGTCCCAAAAAGACCGCGTCGAAAAAGTTTAAAAATGACCGTTATTTTCAATTGTTAATTAAGGATTTTTTTTTTTTAAATTCCTACGGCCGTTCTATACGGTTTAAAAATCTGCAACTTTCACAACTTACTCCTTTTATCACCACAAATGCGTAAAAAAATCAGGAACCCCCCAAGTGCCCTACAAAAAAAATGCCAGCTATTGACATTTTGAACTTTGCATTTTTTTTTAAATAAAACTATAGCACTTGGCGCGCTCGGGTTTGGCACACTTATTGTACTCACCGAGAAGTATACTTTCACCCAATTTCATCGCTCTACAGCTTTTAATTATTTAATTATAAGCATTTTAATTTTTTGCGTTTGTTTATGGTTTTTTACGTTTTTTACGTTACAAAAATTTTTTAAATTTTTTCTGTAGCGTGGGAAAAATAGCTGAGACCCTAACGAACAACTTTCATATACAACATTTTTTCATACGACGTCACCTTTAAAAGATACAAGCCAAAAACCGAAAATTTCGACCTTAATTGTTTATTTAAGATGGGACGCCATACCTGTCCGAGTTCAACTTTTTGATATGTTATTCCTAAGGCCCTAAACTTAATTTACGTGAAAAAAAATAGCGGGTATAACCGAGTTCCACTATTACTTCTTTTTCGGTCTCTTTTGACTGGACTAAAAGGGCAACTAAAGGATTATTGGAGCCAAGATCCACTGCTGTACACTTCAATATATGGCGAAAGTTTATCTCGAAATAGATATCTTCAAATTTTACGATACCTTCACTTTTCTAATAATGAAGAAGTTTCCAATCATCCTTTGAAAAAAATCAAACCAGTGATAGATCATTTGAAAGAAAAGTTTGGTAATACTATTATTGCTGGTGAAAAGCTTTGCATTGACGAAAGTTTAGTCTTATGGAAAGGGAAGCTAAAATTCAAACAATTCTTACCATTGAAGAGACACCGATTTGGTATGAAGATATTTGAATTAGCGGACTGCGAAACAGGATTTCTCTTAGATTTTATAGTATATACTGGCTCAGACACTGATTATGAGAAATTTGATTTAGGCGTTTCTGGTGATATTGTTGCACATTTCATGCAACCTTATTGTAACGAAGGGCGTGTGTTATACACTGATAATTGGTATACATCTCCACAACTGTCAGACTACTTACATGACAGAAATACTGGTCTTTGTGGAACTGTAAAAAAAAATCGTAAAGGAATGCCAACTCTCAGTTCAAAGCTAGATCGTGGTGAAACAGAAGTTGCCCACACCGATTCTTGGATGGTAATCAAATGGATGGATAAAAAGGAAGTTTATGTATTGACAAGTATTCACGAACACCAGTTTTGTAAAAACTACAAAACCAATGAAGATATTGTAAAACCCATTTGTATCGTGGATTATAACAAAAATATGGGTAAAATCGATGATATCGACAGACAATTATCTTTGACAGAATCTATTAGAAAATGTATGAAATGGTATAGAAAATTGTTTTTTCATTTAATTGATTTGATGTTGATAAATGCCCACAGTTTATTCAAGATGCTCACTAAAAATGCGATTTCGTTTCCTGATTTTCGATTGAGCGTCGTAAGAGATATTTTGCAAGTAAATTCTCAAGAAGTTTCATCATTTACATCGCCTGATCTTAGACTGAATGGACGACATTTCCCCAGAAAAATTCAAGCTTCAAATGATGGTAAAACGCTATCACGTCAATGTGTTCTATGCACTATACACAAAAAGAGAAGTCGATCATCATATGAGTGTAAAAAATGTTGTAAAACTTTATGCATTGAACCTTGCTTTGAAATTTATCACACTAAACGATCATTGTCGTAATTTATAAAATTAAAAAAAGCAATAAAAGAATTTAAAAAAAAATCAGAAAATAAACAAAAAAACAAAAACAAAAAAAATTAAAATAAAAAAAAGAAACATAATTCTGCCACAGACGGTCCCAAGCCCGTGTTCAAAAGAAGAGGGTGTTTCGAAATCATACGTGATGAAAGGTAGTTTTTGTAATATTATAGGGGTTATGTCCAGGTGTATTGTGTTTTTGACATTGGATTTTGATTCTACATCGAAAAATACATCGGAAACATATATCTGCACTTCCAACTAAAAAAAATTAAAATTGCGTGATAGAAAGGGTAGTTTTTGTAATTTTATAGGGGTTGTTTTCAGGTTTATTGTATTTTTGACATCAGATTTGGATTCTACGTCGAAAAATACATCGGAAACGCATATTTATACTTCCAAATTGATGTGAAAGAAATTTTATATGCGGGCCGATCCCTTCCGGACCGGAAAGCCAATATATTGGCGCTACCCATGATCGACACTTAGTGTATGGTCAATCCATGATATAAGATATTAATTATACATTCTACAAAAATAATGATATCAACAAATTGTGCTAAGTAAAAATAAAAATTTAAAAAAATATTTTAATAAAAAATGATACAAAATAATGTAAAAAATAATTTTAATTTTTTAAATTATATTCTACTAAAATACTGATATCGAGAAATTATGCTATTTAAAAATAAAAATTTAATATTTTAACAAAAGATTATACATAATTGTTTTAAAAAAAATTATGGTATTGCCCCAACTTAATAAAACTTTTTGAAATAAAATATATAAAAAAAATATAATATAATATAGTATAGTTTGAAAGTTTAATTTAAAAAAGAAAAACAAATAATGTAAAAATATAAAATTAAAAATTATTTACAAAAAATTAAAAATTAAAAATTAATGGAAAAATATAAAAATGTATATAAAAATTAAAAATTAATATAAAAATAAAAAATTTAATTAAAAGATTAAACAATGTAAGTGTCTTCTTCTTGCCAGTGATAGGAAATACCAAGAAAGGAATGATTAAATGACGTCAAACTGGCATAGTTGATATAAAAATTGAAGTTTAATTACGACGTTTCGACCATTAGATTTAGGTCCTTTTCAAGTAAATCTACAAATGAGTAACACAAGAATGTAACAATCGTTTAGAAATCGGAAATGAATAAAATTAAAGACTTACAAGATATTCCGTTCAGTAGTCAAAGGTACAAAGTTCAAAAAACGTTGAATTACATTATTTGATTTAAAATGAGAATATAAAAATAAGTAGGTAAAATATATAAAAAGCGTCTGTTGTTGGTGACGGCTACATACGGACTGAGTAAGATTAACTTTGATTGTGTGACGTAGGGGACAACTAAGTAATAAATAAATAACATGAAAAGAAAGAAAAAGACAATAAATATCAGTAGAGAACCGGGTCAATGTACTAAAAAGTAAGCAACAAGATATAATGTGACGTTGATACATGTGTAGAGAAAATTAGAAAATTAAGCAAGGATAGACTTAGATTGTATAAATAGGAATACGAAATACAAAACGATGATAAAAATAAATAAATTAATAATAAATTAATGAAGGAATGAGTCGGAGGACGGTCAATAGAATAAAAATTATTTAATGACGGTCAAATAAAAGAATAAAATAGAAATAAAAGATAATAAATAACAAAACGGACGATGACAATAATAAATTAATAAAAAGAGGTTAAGTAAAAAACGGTCAATATGATAATAAACCAGTAAAGGCTGTGTCGCGTGAACTATAAAATGTTAAGTAATCTGTCGTAAATTGCTGTTAGGTTCTCTGTGTCTTTTTGAGAGTTGATTGTCGAATTGCATTTTTTAATGAACAACATCTCCGCTATTTCACGTTTTCTTGTGTGCGTTTCTTTGTGCAAAATTTTTGGGTGGTCCCAGTCAAAATCGTGATCAAAGGACAGTCTGTGATTGGTGACAACGGAATGAATAGATGTGTGTTTTCTGATATTACTTTGGTGTTCTTTTAGACGAGTTATTAAATGTCGTTTTGTTTGGCCGATATAACATACGTTGCAATTCGAGCAATCAATCTCATAAACTAACTCTGTTTGTTTCAGAGTGCTAAGAGTGTCTTTTCCCTTTCTTATTATGTGATTCAATTTATTCGAGATAGAATATAATACTTCTATGTTGGAGTTATTAAGAACGCGTTCAATATTTATAGCAACCTCGTTGTTAAAGGGAATAACAATGCGATTTCTTGCATCAGTGGCAAGATTTATAGGGGCGTTGTTTTGTCTATGTCTTAGTACATTAAGTCTTTTATTAATGTGGTAGTTAATCATGTGATTAGGATACAGGTTGTTGCGTAAGATTTCTTTTATAATATTAATGTTGTCCTTATGAAATCTGTGGTCAGAGAGTAAAATTGCTCTATCTACGAGGTTAGTGATCGTGTTAATTTTATATTTCAAAGGGTGAGCCGAGAGAAAGTTGAGATAACGACCAGAGAAGGTTGGTTTTCGATACCAATTGGTAATGAGTGTGTTGTTATCTCTAATGATTATTGCGTCAAGAAAGGAAATAGTATTATTAGTTTCAGTTTCATGTGTAAAATTCAAGCGAGGGTGAAAATTGTTAAAAACCTCAAGAATGGTGTCAATTTCGGAAGTAGGGGCGATCATGAAAATGTCGTCCACATATCTGTAATACACAGGAATGGAACATTTAAGAGTGTTTAAACATTGCGTTTCTAGGTCATCCATAACTATGTCAAAAGACTTAGCGCTGCTGATTTGTAAAATAGTATATTTTGTAGCAGAGCTAAGTCTTTTAATTAAATTTTTTATTTTTATATTAATTTTTAATTTATATATATACATTTTTATATTTTTCCATTAATTTTTAATTTTTAATTTTTTGTAAATAATTTTTAATTTTATATTTTTACATTATTTGTTTTTCTTTTTTAAATTAAACTTTCAACTATACTATATTATATTATATTTTTTTATATATTTTATTTCAAAAAGTTTTATTAAGTTGGGGCAATACCATAATTTTTTTTTAAAACAATTATGTATAATCTTTTGTTAAAATATTAAATTTTTATTTTTAAATAGCATAATTTCTCGATATCAGTATTTTAGTAGAATATAATTTAAAAAATTAAAATTATTTTTTACATTATTTTGTATCATTTTTTATTAAAATATTTTTTTAAATTTTTATTTTTACTTAGCACAATTTGTTGATATCATTATTTTTGTAGAATGTATAATTAAATAAATTATAGTTTTTTTATGGTTTAAAACTCGTGGGTTAAGCTACCTATCGAGCGCGTCTCCAGGTGGCGGATAGGAGGACGCCCGGGAGGGGGGCTCCGGCCCGGGCCTAAACCCCCTGTGTGCCGGATGCGGATCTCCCGGGTAGTAGCGGCTATAACCCGGCCCGGCGGACGTAAAACTCCGCCGAGGGAGGGGAAGGCTGTTGCCGTGGACCAGCTTCTCAAGCCAAGCTGGGAGCTATCGTGGTGAAGGCTGCGTGGCACTGGAGGAGCAGTGTCGCTAACGATGCCTCTGGGGAACCGGGCGAAACCCCAGAGTATTTAGCCTTACCCGGGTATGCGGGGCTCTGCCCGGGCGGACCGTTTGATTCCCTAGCTTCTCGTGGGACCAAAAATGGAAACCAATATTAAAAATACTAAAATAAATGAAGAACGTGAAGGGCCAATGGAGGTCTCAGAGGGGACCTCCGGAGGCGAGGAAGCCGCAATGGTGGAGGCTGGACAGGCTCTCACGGGCCTGGAAAGCATCACTATTGCGGAAGTCGAAACCGCGGACACTGCGGGCCCTCGCAAGAGGAACCGCAGTGGGGCGGAGAAAAGGAAGGCGAGGAAGGAGAAGGGGAGGGCTCAAGTTGGGCCCTCCCGACCCCCCGGACCTACAGTCGCTCCCGAAACGCCGGTCGGGGGGACGCAGGGGACCGCCGGTAACAAGCGCCGAGTGGGCCCCGGTGAAACCCCACCGTCGACGGAGGGAGCGAGGAAGAAGAGTAGGACTCAGGGAGCTGGGTCCTACGCAAGCATAGCCGACCCCCTGACGAGGGTGATCGTGGCGGAGGGCTACCCGGAAGTGGTGATGACTGCGGAGCGGTTAGAGCTGCTGAAGGGTGCGGTCTCCAAGGAGATCGACGGGATCCGAGAGGGCACCGTGCCTAGATTCCACGGCACTTATCTGAAGGCTGGGGCGGCTGTTGTCAGATGCGCGGACGCGGAGACGCTGAGCTGGTTGGAAAAACGGATCAGCGTCATTGCACCGTGGGAAGGGGCCAGCCTTAGGGTGGTGGGCGTGGAGGCGCTGCAAAAGCGGTACAGGGCGGTGGTTTGGCTCTCGGGACGTCTCGAGAGCGCGACCGCTGTCCTGGGGCGGCTGGAGCGGCAGAATCCCGGCCTCGGCACCGCGGGCTGGAACGTCTTTGCTGAGAACGTAGGGGCTACCCCTGAGGGTAGGAACCTGGTTCTCGGCATTCCAGAGTCCAGCGTCCTCAAGTTGAGGAAGCTGGAGTTTAGGCCCTACCTGGGCATGGACCGAGTCACCTTTAGGGTGAGCGGGACGGCCCAGAGTGGAGGGGTGGAGGGGCAGAAAAGGTCTGACCCAGGGGTTGCGCCCTAATTCACGGGCCTAACCGGGGTGACCTTTACCCAGATTAACTTGCACCACAGCAAAGGGGCCTCGGCCGTTCTTGCCAGGCACCTAGCTAGGGTGCACACAGCGATCTCACTGATACAAGAACCTTGGCTGGTCCAAGGCTGTGTCAGGGGATTAGCGGGGTGCGGAAGGCTCTTTAGGGCCCCGCAAGAGCAACGCCCAAGAGCCTGTATGGCGATCAAGGGGGTTGAAGCCCGACTAATACCCGATTTCTGTTCTAGAGATGTGGTAGCAGCGGAGATTGAAATCGCCGGCGAGGCCAACGAGGTCAGGAAACTGGTGGTGTGCTCGGCCTACTTCCCGCATGAGGAGGGGGGCTCGCTGCCACCGACGCCGGTGATACGTCTGGCAGAATACTGCCAAGAGAGACGGATTCCCCTAATCCTGGGGTGCGACGCAAATGCGCACCACACGGTATGGAATAGCACGGACACCAATGAGAGAGGTAGAAGACTGTTGGAATTTCTGGTGACCACGGACCTGGAAATTCTCAACAAGGGTAACGAGCCCACCTTCGTCACAGCGGTGAGAAGGGAGGTGCTGGACCTGACAATCTGTTCCAAACAGATAGCTCAAGAGGTGACTGACTGGAGGGTCTCGAAAGAGCCCTCGCTGTCGGATCACAGACAAATCACCTTCAGAATGGCCAAGGTCAAGTCTGAAGAGGTTATAATAAGAGACCCAAAGAAAACCAACTGGGAATCCTATCGAGAAGATCTAGCGAAAGGCCTCAGAGGCTTCCCTAGGAGGCACGGGACCGCGCTGGAGATAGAGCTCTGTGTGGACCATCTGCAGAGGGCTCTGTCTGACAGCTTCGAAAAGAACTGTCCAGAAAGGACAGTTAGAAACACCAAGGGTACTTCCTGGTGGAGCCCCAAACTGCAGGAGCTCAGAGGTGCGGCACGTCGGGCCTGGAATAGAGCCAGGAACACGGACCGTCAGGCCGACTGGGATCTTTACCGAAGAGCTCAGAAGGCCTACAGGGATTCTGTGGTGAGGGCGAAAAGGGAAAGCTGGGAGAGATTCTGCGAGTCGGTGGAAGGCATGCCTGAAACCGCGAGACTATGCAGGGTCTTATCCAGAACTTCAGACGCTAGACTTGAAGCCATCAGGCTCGCAAACGGGACGATGGTGACGGGCGAACAGTGTCTGGTGCACCTACTGGAGACGAACTTCCCGGGCTTCCAAAGAGGAACGAGCGAATGTTCGTCCCAGTGGGAAGACACGGGCTCGAGAAGGGCACGTGGAAGTGACTGGGCACTCGCAGCCCAAATTGTCAAACCCGATAGGGTAAGATGGGCTGTGAATGCTTTCAAGCCCTTTAAGTCGGCGGGGCCCGACCGAGTCTTTCCGGCTCTTCTACAGGAGGGGCTGGAATTGATTATCGGGCCCCTCACCAGAACATTAAGAGCTTGTCTGGCACTGGGCTACACGCCTAGTGCTTGGAGACTGGCCAGGGTAGTGTTCATTCCGAAAGCGGGAAGGACGAGTTACACCTGTGCCAAGGACTTCCGGCCGATCAGCCTGACGTCTTTTCTTCTCAAGACGTTAGAAAGGCTGGTCGAAGTTTACGTGCGAGATGTCGTTCTCGTGCAACATCCGTTGCACGAGAACCAGCACGCGTATCGCACGGGGTACTCCACTGAGACCGCCCTCCATTCTGTCGTATCGATGATCGAGGGACAATTGGAGAGGAAGGGTTACGTGGTAGGAACATTCCTGGACATAGAGGGTGCCTTTAACAACACCCCACACGAAGTGGTGTGCAGGGAAGCGGCCAGAAGAGGAGTGCCGGAGAGGATCATTTTGTGGATCAGGGGCATGCTCGGACGGCAAGTGACGGCCTCATTGGGCACGGTGAGTGTCAGCGGATGGGTGGACAGGGGCTGCCCTCAAGGGGGAGTACTCTCTCCACTCTTGTGGTGTCTGGTAGCTGACAAGCTGCTAGACACATTGAATAGAAGGGGCTTCTATGCGCAGGGGTATGCCGACGATTTGGCTGTTCTTGTGCGAGGACCCTTCTTAGAAACACTTCTAGAGCTAACGCAAGCGGCTCTGGAGGTGGTGGAAGAATGGTGCCGGGAGACGGGTCTGTCGGTTAATCCGCTCAAGACGGGTCTCGTGGTATTCACACATAAATACAAGGTGGACCCTGTGGAGGGCCCCACACTTGGAGGAATCAGGCTGGCTCCTTCCGAGTCGGTGAAATATCTAGGAGTTATCCTGGATAAGAAGTTGACATGGAGGGAACATCTTGACGATCGCTGTAGGAGCATCTGCTCCTACTTCTGGACGTGCAGACGGACCTTTGGCCGGACCTGGGGTCTGAGGCCAAGAATGGTCCTTTGGATCTACACGGCTATACTGCGCCCCAGACTACTCTATGCGTCGGTAGTGTGGTGGCCCAGGGTACTGAAAAGAGGCGCCAAGGTTGCCCTGGAACACGTTAGAGCTCTGATTCTACGAGGGGCTCTTGGCGCTCTGCGAACAACACCGGTGGCGGCGATGGGAGTGCTGCTGGATGTTGAACCACTCCATCTGACGGTAATGGCGGCAGCTGCGGCTGCGGCTCACCGCCTGAGATGTGAAGTCAAGTGGAAGGCGGGTGCGAGGCACACGAAACTCCCGGACGAAATTCTATCGGGCTCCGTTTTTGCGATGGGGCAAGATAGAATGCCAAGGATCCGTGCCTTCGAAAGAGGATACAGGGTATGTCTCTCCAAGCGAGAGGACTGGAGGGACGCCAAGGGGCCGATCTCTCTAGGAGGGGACGTCTGGTTCACGGATGGCTCCAGAAGGGGAGAGGGCTCCGGTGCGGGCATCTTTTGCCAACGAGAAGAGGTGAAAGAAATCATCCCCCTCGGGAAATACGCCACGGTGTTCCAGGCGGAGACCGTGGCTGTTCTGAACTGTGCACTGGAGCTGCTGGGATCTGGAAGGACTGGCAGGTGCATCAAGATCTGTTCGGATAGTCAGGCGGTGATTAAAGCGCTTGGCTCCCCGATCTTCACCTCACGGCTGGTCTGGGACTGCAGGTGCACCCTAGAAGAGCTGGCGAGAAGAAACGAAGTTGCCCTGGTTTGGGTCCCCGGACACGCGGGGATTAAGGGCAACGAGATGGCCGACCAGCTCGCCAGAGCTGGAGCAGTGACGGGAATGCTGGGACCGGAGCCAGCAGTTGGGGTCCCCTACTCTCTGAGTAGAGAAAGGATCCGGAGCTGGCTGAGGGGCCAGCACCTGGAATACTGGAAAAATGAAACCAAAGTCAAATGCAGACAAGCTAGCGCTCTGCTGGGAGATTCTCCCGGAGAGGGCCTGGCGAGGAGCATAAGACGGTTGAGCAGGAAGGACGCCAGACTGGCGGTACAAATACTGACAGGACATGGCGTCCTGAATTATCACATGCACAGGCTGGGTGTCAGTGATTCACCCGACTGTAGAGCATGTGGGGAAGAGGATGAAACAAGCCTCCACATTTTAAGTCAGTGCCCAGCACTTGCAGGGCAGCGACTTCGCTGGTTGGGCTCAGCTTTGCTGGAGCCCGAGCAAATAAGACAGTTGTCGATTGGGGACCTGCTCTCCTTCTGGAAGGGGACAGGTTTACCCTAATCACGGCTGTTTTAACGGGGAGACACAATGGACTCGGTCTGAGTGTCGCTGGTAGGGCTCGAAGAGACCTCCCCCCCGAATATTATTATTATTATTATATATGGTTTAAAATAAACCATTTTGTTTAGATTAAAATAACTTATGTGTGTAGATTAAAATCACACTCTTTTGGAAATAGGTTTTTAAATAGTTTTTTAGAGTTAATAATACTATACTATTTTGCAAAGATACTTTTGACGCGGACTTAGCACCTTTTTTTTACCTTTTTTTAAAAAGGTAATTTTTTTAGAGATATCACTCTTTTTTGTAAATGACATTACTCTTCTTGAGCTTTTCCGTTTTATCAAGTTAAGTTATTAGCGGCGACGATAGTGAAAAATAGTGACTTAAGAAATGAGGTAAGCAAAGAAGTATTCAATTTTATAGTTTATTATTTTATATCTTCTTTTATGTACAGGATATAAAAATGGTTTCTTTTATATGCACGATATGAAAATAGTTGCATAGCAAGAAATAATGTGGTAAGTAATGTTGATTGCTTGCTGCAGCCTATCTTGTCTCTCAGCATTTTCATCCTGTATGTATTATATTTCATTTCGTTTAATAATAGTACTTTATGTTATAGTTATGTGCACTATTTGGTTTGGAATCGCTGAAAGAAGATAACATAGAAAAGATTCGAGATGGTGTATCATCCTAAAAAGCCAAACTTGTATTTGCAATGGGCCATCTTTGAAAAAGATCAGGATAACTTTGAGAAAGCTGCCACTATATATATATTAGAGAATATTGATAACGTACTACCACATATGATATATACATAATAACAAGAAATAATGCGGAAAGTAATGTTGATTGTTTCCTGCATTCTATCTTGTCTCTCAGCATTTCACCCTGTATGCATTATATTTCATTTTGATTTTAAAATATTTAATAATAGTATTTTATATTATTAAAATTGTGCTATATGATAAGAATGATTTTTATTTTTTGTAGTTTGTAATTGCTGAAAGGAAATAATACAGAAAAGATTTGAGATGTATATTCGAGATGGTATATCATCCTATAAATACTATATAAGATATGAAAATGGTTGCGTAGCAAGAAACAATGCGATAAGTAATGTTGATTGCTTACTGCATTCTATCTTGTCTCTCAGTATCTTCATCCCGTATGCATTACGATTCATTTTAAAATATTTAATAATAGTATTTTATAATTCAAAAAGTATAATTAAAATTGTGAGGTAAGCAAAGAAGTATTCAATTTTATAGTTTATTATTTTATTATTTTAATATCTTCTTTTATTTACAGGACATAAAAATGGTTTATTTTATATACAAGATATGAAAATAGTTGTGTAGCAAAAAACAATGCGGTAAGTAATGTTGATTGCTTACTGCATTCTATCTTGTCTCTCAGCATTTTCATGTATGTATTACATTTCATTTCCTTTAATAATTGTACTTTATGTTATAATTATGTGTACTATTTGGTTTGGAATCGCTGAAAGAAGATAACACAGAAAATATTCGAGATGGTGTATCATCTTTCTCAAAGATGTTCCATTGCAAATGCAAGTTTGGTTTTTTAGGATGATACAACATCTCGAATCTTTTCTGTGTCATCTTCTTTCAGCGATTCCAAACCAAATAGTACACATAACTATAACATAAAGTACTATTATTAAACAAAATGAAATGTAATACAGGATGAAAATGCTGAAAGACAAGATAGCATGCAGTAAGCAATCAACATTACTTACTGCATTATTTTTGCTACACAACTATTTTCATATCTTGTATATAAAATAAACCATTTTTATGTCCTGTAAATAAAAGAAGATATTAAAATAATAAAATAATAAACTATAAAATTGAATACTTCTTTGCTTACCTCACAATTTTAATTATACTTTTTGAATTATAAAATACTATTATTAAATATTTTAAAATGAATCGTAATGCATACGGGATGAAGATACTGAGAGACAAGATAGAATGCAGTAAGCAATCAACATTACTTATCGCATTGTTTCTTGCTACGCAACCATTTTCATCTATACTAATATTATAAAGAGGAAAGATTTGTATTTTTGTATGTTTGTAACGAATTGGCTCAAAAACTACTGGACCGATTTCAAAAATTCTTTCACCATTTGAATGCTACATTATCACTGATTAACATAGGCTATATTAATTATCTATTATCTATTATCTATTAATCTATTATCTATCTATCTATACGTATCTGCGTGTAGATCGTGCGGCGAGGCCTGTGTCGTCATGTCCTGGCGTAGCCGCGTAGTCGCCGTAATATCGAGGTATCTAGTTTTTCTTTTTTTATTTTTAATTTTTTTTTTTTTTTTATTGTACATTATAAACAAGTTTACGATAGGATAAGCAAAACATAATAATTTATATGACACAATCTAATATAATCTATACTAATATTATAAAGAGGAAAGATTTGTATTTTTGTATGTTTGTAACGAATTGGCTCAAAAACTACTGGACCGATTTCAAAAATTCTTTCACCATTTGAATGCTACATTATCACTGATTAACATAGGCTATATTAATTATCTATTATCTATTATCTATTAATCTATTATCTATCTATCTATCTATCTATACTAATATTTTAAAGAGGAAATAATAATAATAATAATAATAATATAATATAATCTATACTAATATTATAAAGAGGAAAGATTTGTATTTTTGTGTGTATGTTTGTAACGAATTGGCTTAAAAACTACTGGACCGATTTCAAAAATTCTTTCACCATTTCAATGCTACATTATCACTGATCAATATAGGCTATATTAATTACAAGAAAAAAATAAGGATCCTTACTAAAACTACAATAATGTAACCCAAGGTGTAAAAAAAATTGCCATAAAATGTCTTTCATCGCATGCGCTGCGAAAACTATTGATGATAGAACAAAAAAATGTTATACAATATTATAGAACATATCAATATCTACAAAAAATGTCGCGATAGTATATGTCTAACTATTGTAGTTATGTCACTATAACTACTTTTTAACATTTTAAAAGTTAATAGAAATTCCGTCCAAAATCAGACCAAGTTATCCATATTTTTGCATTGATCCTTATCCAAATATAACATTTCCTAAGCAAGACTGTTTCAATACCTGTAAATTACCTTTTAGTTTATTCAAATCGGACATTCCATTCAAAAGATATTACGAATTTAAAATGTCAATCAAAACAAAATTAATTGAAAAATTAACGCCGCCGCGCCGCCGCCGGTATAGCACGGAGGGGTCGGCACCGAAGTGCGGGAGAGGGGCGTGCACATCTATGAAATAGGTAGCAGCTACCTATTTCATAGATGTGCACGCCCCTCTCCCCTCTCCCCGCCCCACGCGGCTACCTGGTAGCCGCGCGGCTCAGTCGCGCGGTCGGCTTCCTACGCAGCGGACGCACCCGACATTGAGTAATTATATTTACTGTTTTAGTACTTTTTTAGTTCTTTTCAGAACTACTTAGGTACTCATTGTCAAAAGTTCTTTTCAGAACTATTTAAACCTTCCAGCTAAAAAGTTCTTTTCAGAACTACTTATAAATTATTTTATTCAACCTTTTCTATATATTTTTTATAGTCTTCTCACACTTTTTAGTAAGAATTTATCAAAAGTTCTTTTCAGGACTACCTACTTAAACCTTTCCTAACTTAATTTACGTATGTACACTGTTTATTTTTATTTTCTGATTTAAAAAAAAAACCAACAATATGCCTAGAAAAAAGAGGTCGCAGCTATCTCGAAATAGTTCCCAAGCGAGATTAGCAAAAATACGTCGTATCGGAGAATCTTCTTCTGAAAATTCAGATCGTCTCGCAAGTCAGAGAGAGTACGTATCGCAGTCGCGGGCCAGACAATCTAGCGCCGAACGTTCGCAGCGCCTAGCTGAAAATAGAGACAGAATCTCAAGAGCACGCACTAGGGAATATAGCGCCGAACGTTCACTTCGTCTTGCAGAACAGAATGCGAGATCATCGCAGGTATACCAACGACAATCGAGCGCCGAACGCTCGCAGCGCCTTGCTGAAAATAGAGTTAGAAACTCGCGAACGCGTGCACGGGAATCTAGCGCCGAACGCTCGCAGCGGCTTATGGCACAAAGAGATAGACAACAGTCGTTAACAACTAGAACGCGCAATAGAATTTTAGCCCATAGTAATAGATCGGCATTCAGCTACGATCCACAAATTGATTATGCTCATCAGAACAGCATCCAAATCGGAGCAATGAATAAGATTTGTCCTAAATGTTTTGCTAAAAAATGGACTGATGAAACGAACGGTATGTGTTGCGCGTCTGGAAAAGTTATTCTTCCTAATATTGAAGAGCCACCAGAACCAATAAAAAGCCTATTGACAAATAATCACACCTTATCCGCGCATTTTTTAAATAACGTACGTAGATACAATAGCCTATTCCAGATGACTTCCTTTGGGGCAAAGGAAATTAAAGAGGGAAATTTTATGCCCACCTTTAAAGTAGAAGGACAAGTTTATCATCTCATAGGAAGCCTGCTACCGGCATCAGGACAAAGCCCACAATTTTTGCAGATATATTTTATTTCAGATGCTGACCAACTATCATTGCGATCAAACATGGCCCCCATGCTAAAACTAGATTTGATCAATCAACGAATTGCAGACCGTGTTGAATAGCCATAACGTATACATACGAAGTTTTAAACATAGTATCGAACTCAACACCTCAGAGAGTTTAAAATTAATTATTCACTCTGATCGCACACCTCAGACAGAACACCGGGGCAGATATAACGCTCCTTCCGTAAATGAAGTGGCCGTTCTCTTGGTCGATGAAGAAAAAGGACCCAGGGATATAGTACTGCACGGTAGAGACGGACAGCTAAAACGAGTGTCGGAATTACACTGCGCATATGATCCGTTACAATATCCGCTAATGTTTGTATCAGGAGATGACGGATATTATTTAACGATTCCTCAACAGGATTCCTTAAGAAATAAGACTGTGTCATGCATGCAGTATTATGCATACCGTTTAATGATTAGGACCAACTGTTTTAATGCACTGCATTATTACAAAGATTTGTTTAATCAGTATTGTGTGGATATGATGGCGAAGATGATTTCAGAAAGGTTAAATTTTATTTGCCGAAACCAACAAAAACTTAGAGTGGATAATTATATTCATTTGAGGGATTCTTTGAACCAAGACGCAAGCGTAAATGCCGCCAATATCGGACAGCACGTCATCTTGCCGTCATCATTCACTGGGTCTCCAAGGTATCTCCACGAAAAGACGCAAGATGCTATGACATATGTGCGCAATTATGGAAGGCCAGATCTTTTTGTAACTTTCACCTGTAATCCGGAATGGGAAGAAATAAAGCAGGAACTTTTTCCCGGTCAGCGGTCTTTCGATCGGCATGACATTATTGCTCGAGTGTTTCACTTAAAAATGAAAAAGATGATAAAAATATTAACAAAAGACGCGATTTTTGGATCGGTTAAATGTTATATGCTTACTGTTGAGTGGCAAAAAAGAGGGTTGCCGCATTGTCATATGTTATTGTGGCTGGACTCGAAAATACAGCCCGATGAAATTGATGAAATAATAGTTGCCGAACTGCCTAATAAAGACGAAGACCCAGTATTATTTGGAATAGTCACAAAAAATATGGTACATGGGCCATGTGGGGAAGAAAATTTGACTTCACCGTGCATGAAAAATGGCGTATGTTCGAAAAAATATCCACGACGTTTCGTAACTGAAACCCATACCGGTGAGGATGGATATCCCGTTTATCGACGACGCGACATCAACAACGGAGGGCAGGTCGCTATCTTAAATGTCCGAGGGCGAACGGTTAACATAGACAACAGATGGATCGTTCCATATTCCCCAATATTGTGTCGATCTTTCAACGCGCACATTAACGTAGAATACTGTCATTCTGTGCAAGCAATAAAATACATTTGTAAATACATCAACAAAGGATCGGATCAAGCAACTTTCAGTGTCAGAAACGCTCACGACGAGGTTGAAAAATATTTGAACGGCCGGTACATCAGTACATCTGAAGCAGTGTGGAGGTTATTGGAGTTTCCTATACATGACAGACACCCTACCGTAGTGCACTTAGCGGTACACTTAGAGAATGGACAACGAGTATACTTCTCAGCGGAAAATATGCAAAATATAGTGGATAATCCACCAAAAACGACACTCACGGCGTTTTTTGACCTGTGCAACAGTGATGAATTTGCTAAAACACTACTCTATCACGAAGTGCCTCATTATTACACATGGGCTAACAATAAATTTTCTAGAAGGAAACGTGGCCAAGACGTAGTTGGACATCCTGGTATAAAAAAAGATGCGGCATTGGGAAGAGTGTACAGTGTTCATCCTTCCCAGTCAGAGTGTTTTTACCTCAGGATACTACTTCACCATGTACGTGGCCCAACATCGTTCCAGGACTTAAAAACCGTTGACGGAGTTATTAAAGAAACTTACCAAGTCGCTTGCCGAGATAGAGGTTTGCTGGAAAATGATAACCAAATGGGAAATTACTTTGAGAGAAGCTTCAATTTCCCAATGTCCGTTAAAGCTGAGAGAGTTGTTTGTGGTGATATTATTATTTTGTTTCCCCTCGGAACCTCTCAAATTATGGGACACTTTTAAAGACGATTTGTGTCAAGACATAAGACATATAGCCCAACAACAACAACGAGGTCAGGATTATGATGTATATAACGAAGGCTTGATACAGATTGAAAACAAACTTTTGGAATTGAACGATAAAAATTTAAGAGACTTTGGATTACCTTCTCCGAATCGCTCACAAAATGTAATTGATGCCATACCGTGCCGTACATATGATGTTAACGAGTTGTCAGTATTTGTCAACTCAAATGTACCCAAGTTGGTGGCAGATCAAAAAATAGCGTTCGATGCTATAATTGAAAGTGTGGAAAATAACAGTGGTCGACTATTTTTTTTGGACGCGCCTGGCGGAACAGGTAAAACCTTTCTTGCCAATTTAGTATTGGCAAAAGTACGACAATCTGGAAAAAAAGCACTGGCAGTGGCGTCTTCCGGAATTGCTGCAACCCTATTAAATGATGGGAAAACTGCTCACTCTACCTTTAAATTACCGTTGGCTGTGTCTCTAGAACAACAGTCCGTATGCTCAATCCGCAAAAATGGTCCATTGGGAAAACTTTTACAGGATACGTCACTGATTATTTGGGATGAGTGCACCATGAGCCATAGAGCTCATGTAGAAGCAGTGGACCGCACATTAAAAGACATTAGAAACTCTGGCAATATTATGGGGGGCGTAACTTTTGTTTTAGCTGGAAACTTTCGGCAAACACTACCGGTTATAATAAAAGGTACACGTGCCGACGTTATTAAAGCGTGCCTCAAATCATCACCTTTGTGGTTATCTATTGAAACACTCAATTTGCGCACGAATATGAGAGCACATTTAAGTAATAACCACGATGGCAATTTTTCACAAAAAATACTTAAACTTGGCGACGGAAAATTACCATCTCCAATTGCAAATAGCCCCCAAATATTATTGGATAATGAATTGGCTCAAACTGTTCACACTCTAGAAATACTGGTAGAAACAATCTATCCCAACATCGAAAATCTTACAGAAAGAAATTTCAATTGGCTCTGTTCGAGGGCAATAGTGTCACCGAGAAACGACTCAGTAAATGAAATAAACAAAATGATTATGGAAAAAGTACCCGGTGATTTTAAATGTTACAAATCTATTGACACCGTGTGCAACATCGAAGATACAGTGCACTACCCTCAAGAATTTTTAAATTCTCTCAATCCTGCCGGCTTGCCACCCCACAAACTGAAATTAAAAGAAGGTACTCCCATTATGCTATTGAGAAATTTAATATCTTATATAGTATTTATAGGATGATATACCATCTCGAATATACATCTCAAATCTTTTCTGTATTATTTCCTTTCAGCAATTCCAAACTACAAAAAATAAAAATCATTCTTATCATATAGCACAATTTTAATAATATAAAATACTATTATTAAATATTTTAAAATCAAAATGAAATATAATGCATAAAGGGTAAAAATGCTGAGAGACAAGATAAAATGCAGTAAACAATCAACATTACTTACCGCATTGTTTCTTGTTATTATGTATATATCATATGTGGTATGTTATCAATATTCTCTAATATATATATATATGGTGGCAGCTTTCTCAAAGTTATCCTGATCTTTCTCAAAGATAGCCCATTACAAATGCAAGTTTGGTTTTTTAGGATGATACACCATCTTGAATCTTATCTGTGTTATCTTCTTTCAGTGATTCCAAACCAAAGTACACATAATTATAATACAAAGTACTAAATATTATTAAACGAATTGATTATTAAACGAAATGAAATGTAATACATACAGGATGAAAATGTTGTGAGACAAGATAGTATGCAGTAAGCAATCAACATTACTTACTGCATTATTTCTTGCCATACAACTATTTTCTTGTATATAAAAGAAACCATTTTTATCCTGTACATAAAAGAAGATATTAAAATAATAAAATACAATAATAAACTATAAAATTGAATAGTTCTTTGCTTACCTCATTTCTTAAGTCGCTATTTTTCACTATCGTCACGGCTAATAACTTAACTTTCGTTTATCGCGGTCACTTACTAAATTTTGCACAAATTCAAGACTTACTTTTTTCTCATCTCTAACATATCCAATAATTTGTAAAGAACATGATGCAGATTAATTTTCACTATTGCACCTTGTCATAATATAGAAATTATTCTATTTTTCACTATCTATTTTTCACTTTACTTTTCACTCTCGTTGTCGCTAGTAACCTAACTTTCGTTTATCGACGTCACTTACTATATCAATCGATTATCGATTACACTATACGATCGATCACACTTCCAGAGCATCGCTAGCGCGATCTTACGTCGAATGCCTCAAACGGAGAATCTGAGCGGTCGACGACGACGTTTCTTACATGATATTTTTCACATTTTAACTTTGCATCGTAATAACTCGATTTATAGAGCATGTAGCCCAAAAATAAAAACACTTTTATTGTATAATTCGACCCCGCTCTATCGATTGAGACTACTTAGAAGTCGATCCATTGAGCGGATATATGAAAACCAGAAATATTGAGTGCTCTCAACTGACCGACTCGCGTAATAAGACACGGTAGTGTCTGTCTTGTGCTTGTGCGGACTTAGCACAAGACACTACCGTGTCTCTTGACCTTTTTTACCACTTTACTAAGGCGGATATGCCTTCTCAAATCCCGGCCCTCTAAAGGTTAAAAAATATTGTTGGTATGGCAAGCGACAATGCATCAGTTATGGTAGACAGGATGCAACAATTCCTTTTTCTCGCGTTTAAAATCAGAAATACCTAACGTAGTTTTATTTAATTGCATATGTCATACATCCGCGATTATTGCTAGTAAAGCTTGTGAAAAATTGCCGCAAAGTTGTGAAAATTTAATTAGAAAAGTTGCTACTTATGTTTCGGGAAGTGCTAAGAGATGTGCAATATTAGGCGAATTTCAAGATTTTTTTGTATTGAAAGAAATAAATATTGAAAGAAATAAAATAATTAAATTATCAACATGCGGTGGCTTGTATTGCATAAATGTGTAACAAAACTTCTTCAAAATTGGGACGTTTTAAGAAATTATTTTATGTTAACTGTAGTTGAAGATAACTTACAATCGGCACAAATAATTTTAACTCAATTAAATGATGATTCGATTAAAGCTTATTTATTATTTCTAAAATATTCGTTACATTTTTTTAATCATTTTAATGCATTGTTTCAATCACGGAAAATATTAATACATAAATTATTTATTAGCAGTCAGCAATTAATTAGTCAAATAGCTGCAAATTTTATAATTCCTGAGGCTTTGAATGATATTACTACTTTCAATGACGATGAGCATAATCCGACAATTGACTGATATATGAGTAGGACCAGAATGTGAAGGCTTTTTGGCATCACAATCTTTGGAATTCACGCAAGAAATTAAATTCAATTGCTTAAATTTTTATAAAGTCGCGCTTAAAGAAATGTTAAAACATTTGCCATATAAAGATACTTTATTTGAACAGAGTTTTTTAGAAGCCAAAGTTGCACTTTATAATGAAGGCAGATCAAAGATTAAAGATTTATCAAACCACGCGTATAGAAAATATTGATTTTAGTACATTAGCATTTGAATGGAACATTTTGCCCACAGTTTTTAGTAATTCTGAGAAAATAAATTTAGCTTCATTAGAAATTGATGAAATGTGGGCAAAAATATTAGAATTTGAAGATTTCAATGGGGAAAAGATGTTTCCAAATTTAGAATTGAAACCGTTTTATCTTTTCCTCACTCTTGTTACATCCCAGTAAACCTCTTTCTCTTATTAATATATATATTCCGCTATTACAAAAGAGTTTCTCTAAAATTTTATCTAAATTTTCCTTTCGAGCATTCCAAAGGATCTTATTCACCGGTATCGATGTTTATACGCTCAACCATCCCTAAGATAAGAGACGGGCACCGATGACGCGTTAGACCACGATTGCTACGACCAAATCATTTTCGAACAAAGAAATTTAATTCCTTTTTTTTCTTTCTCTCAGGAAACTCCTTTGTAAAATAAGTTATATGCATGCATCTACAATAACTAAGTAATTTTAGCAATAGGATAGAAATCTTTCTGAATGCGAGGACGAGCAAATAATTAAAATCACATTAAAATAATACTTGTTGAAATATCTCAAGATCTAGAAAAGATAGAACAATGATTCAAAAACCTGATAGACTCTCCTCGCATAAGGATAAGCATAGATTAGAAAAACTAATCAAATTTTTATTATAAATATATAAGTTTAAACTTTTAGAACTAAAACTCAAATGAAAGGAGACTAGTTGACGTCAAACTAGCATATGTAATTGGTGAGCTACGAGCCGACTTGGTTTGTCAGACTTACACCGCAGTGATTCACCAATTTTTTGAAATCTAAATTCGATTTCCATTAAGGGATAAATAGATCTAAACTTATAAGATGAAGAATTTATTGCGAAAAATATTACCTCAACCGGCTCGTAGCTCACCAATTACATATGCTAGTTTGACGTCAACTAGTCTCCTTTCATTTGAGTTTTAGTTCTAAAAGTTTAAACTTATATATTTATAATAAAAATTTGATTAGTTTTTCTAATCTATGCTTATCCTTATGCGAGGAGAGTCTATCAGGTTTTTGAATCATTGTTCTATCTTTTCTAGATCTTGAGATATTTCAACAAGTATTATTTTAATGTGATTTTAATTATTTGCTCGTCCTCGCATTCAGAAAGATTTCTATCCTATTGCTAAAATTACTTAGTTATTGTAGATGCATGCATATAACTTATTTTACAAAAGAGTTTCCTGAGAGAAAGAAAAAAAAGGAATTAAATTTCTTTGTTCGAAAATGATTTGGTCGTAGCAATCGTGGTCTAACGCGTCATCGGTGCCCGTCTCTTATCTTAGGGATGGTTGAGCGTATAAACATCGATACCGGTGAATAAGATCCTTTGGAATGCTCGAAAGGAAAATTTAGATAAAATTTTAGAGAAACTCTTTTGTAATAGCGGAATATATATATTAATAAGAGAAAGAGGTTTACTGGGATGTAACAAGAGTGAGGAAAAGATAAAACGGTTTCAATTCTAAATTTGGAAACATCTTTTCCCCATTGAAATCTTCAAATTCTAATATTTTTGCCCACATTTCATCAATTTCTAATGAAGCTAAATTTATTTTCTCAGAATTACTAAAAACTGTGGGCAAAATGTTCCATTCAAATGCTAATGTACTAAAATCAATATTTTCTATACGCGTGGTTTGATAAATCTTTAATCTTTGATCTGCCTTCATTATAAAGTGCAACTTTGGCTTCTAAAAAACTCTGTTCAAATAAAGTATCTTTATATGGCAAATGTTTTAACATTTCTTTAAGCGCGACTTTATAAAAATTTAAGCAATTGAATTTAATTTCTTGCGTGAATTCCAAAGATTGTGATGCCAAAAAGCCTTCACATTCTGGTCCTACTCATATATCAGTCAATTGTCGGATTATGCTCATCGTCATTGAAAGTAGTAATATCATTCAAAGCCTCAGGAATTATAAAATTTGCAGCTATTTGACTAATTAATTGCTGACTGCTAATAAATAATTTATGTATTAATATTTTCCGTGATTGAAACAATGCATTAAAATGATTAAAAAAATGTAACGAATATTTTAGAAATAATAAATAAGCTTTAATCGAATCATCATTTAATTGAGTTAAAATTATTTGTGCCGATTGTAAGTTATCTTCAACTACAGTTAACATAAAATAATTTCTTAAAACGTCCCAATTTTGAAGAAGTTTTGTTACACATTTATGCAATACAAGCCACCGCATGTTGATAATTTAATTATTTTATTTCTTTCAATATTTATTTCTTTCAATACAAAAAAATCTTGAAATTCGCCTAATATTGCACATCTCTTAGCACTTCCCGAAACATAAGTAGCAACTTTTCTAATTAAATTTTCACAACTTTGCGGCAATTTTTCACAAGCTTTACTAGCAATAATCGCGGATGTATGACATATGCAATTAAATAAAACTACGTTAGGTATTTCTGATTTTAAACGCGAGAAAAAGGAATTGTTGCATCCTGTCTACCATAACTGATGCATTGTCGCTTGCCATACCAACAATATTTTTTAACCTTTAGAGGGCCGGGATTTGAGAAGGCATATCCGCCTTAGTAAAGTGGTAAAAAAGGTCAAGAGACACGGTAGTGTCTTGTGCTAAGTCCGCACAAGCACAAGACAGACACTACCGTGTCTTATTACGCGAGTCGGTCAGTTGAGAGCACTCAATATTTCTGGTTTTCATATATCCGCTCAATGGATCGACTTCTAAGTAGTCTCAATCGATAGAGCGGGGTCGAATTATACAATAAAAGTGTTTTTATTTTTGGGCTACATGCTCTATAAATCGAGTTATTACGATGCAAAGTTAAAATGTGAAAAATATCATGTAAGAAACGTCGTCGTCGACCGCTCAGATTCTCCGTTTGAGGCATTCGACGTAAGATCGCGCTAGCGATGCTCTGGAAGTGTGATCGATCGTATAGTGTAATCGATAATCGATTGATATAGTAAGTGACGTCGATAAACGAAAGTTAGGTTACTAGCGACAACGAGAGTGAAAAGTAAAGTGAAAAATAGATAGTGAAAAATAGAATAATTTCTATATTATGACAAGGTGCAATAGTGAAAATTAATCTGCATCATGTTCTTTACAAATTATTGGATATGTTAGAGATGAGAAAAAAGTAAGTCTTGAATTTGTGCAAAATTTAGTAAGTGACCGCGATAAACGAAAGTTAAGTTATTAGCCGTGACGATAGTGAAAAATAGCGACTTAAGAAATGAGGTAAGCAAAGAACTATTCAATTTTATAGTTTATTATTGTATTTTATTATTTTAATATCTTCTTTTATGTACAGGATAAAAATGGTTTCTTTTATATACAAGAAAATAGTTGTATGGCAAGAAATAATGCAGTAAGTAATGTTGATTGCTTACTGCATACTATCTTGTCTCACAACATTTTCATCCTGTATGTATTACATTTCATTTCGTTTAATAATCAATTCGTTTAATAATATTTAGTACTTTGTATTATAATTATGTGTACTTTGGTTTGGAATCACTGAAAGAAGATAACACAGATAAGATTCAAGATGGTGTATCATCCTAAAAAACCAAACTTGCATTTGTAATGGGCTATCTTTGAGAAAGATCAGGATAACTTTGAGAAAGCTGCCACCATATATATATATATTAGAGAATATTGATAACATACCACATATGATATATACATAATAACAAGAAACAATGCGGTAAGTAATGTTGATTGTTTACTGCATTTTATCTTGTCTCTCAGCATTTTTACCCTTTATGCATTATATTTCATTTTGATTTTAAAATATTTAATAATAGTATTTTATATTATTAAAATTGTGCTATATGATAAGAATGATTTTTATTTTTGTAGTTTGGAATTGCTGAAAGGAAATAATACAGAAAAGATTTGAGATGTATATTCGAGATGGTATATCATCCTATAAATACTATATAAGATATTAAATTTCTCAATAGCATAATGGGAGTACCTTCTTTTAATTTCAGTTTGTGGGGTGGCAAGCCGGCAGGATTGAGAGAATTTAAAAATTCTTGAGGGTAGTGCACTGTATCTTCGATGTTGCACACGGTGTCAATAGATTTGTAACATTTAAAATCACCGGGTACTTTTTCCATAATCATTTTGTTTATTTCATTTACTGAGTCGTTTCTCGGTGACACTATTGCCCTCGAACAGAGCCAATTGAAATTTCTTTCTGTAAGATTTTCGATGTTGGGATAGATTGTTTCTACCAGTATTTCTAGAGTGTGAACAGTTTGAGCCAATTCATTATCCAATAATATTTGGGGGCTATTTGCAATTGGAGATGGTAATTTTCCGTCGCCAAGTTTAAGTATTTTTTGTGAAAAATTGCCATCGTGGTTATTACTTAAATGTGCTCTCATATTCGTGCGCAAATTGAGTGTTTCAATAGATAACCACAAAGGTGATGATTTGAGGCACGCTTTAATAACGTCGGCACGTGTACCTTTTATTATAACCGGTAGTGTTTGCCGAAAGTTTCCAGCTAAAACAAAAGTTACGCCCCCCATAATATTGCCAGAGTTTCTAATGTCTTTTAATGTGCGGTCCACTGCTTCTACATGAGCTCTATGGCTCATGGTGCACTCATCCCAAATAATCAGTGACGTATCCTGTAAAAGTTTTCCCAATGGACCATTTTTGCGGATTGAGCATACGGACTGTTGTTCTAGAGACACAGCCAACGGTAATTTAAAGGTAGAGTGAGCAGTTTTCCCATCATTTAATAGGGTTGCAGCAATTCCGGAAGACGCCACTGCCAGTGCTTTTTTTCCAGATTGTCGTACTTTTGCCAATACTAAATTGGCAAGAAAGGTTTTACCTGTTCCGCCAGGCGCGTCCAAAAAAAATAGTCGACCACTGTTATTTTCCACACTTTCAATTATAGCATCGAACGCTATTTTTTGATCTGCCACCAACTTGGGTACATTTGAGTTGACAAATACTGACAACTCGTTAACATCATATGTACGGCACGGTATGGCATCAATTACATTTTGTGAGCGATTCGGAGAAGGTAATCCAAAGTCTCTTAAATTTTTATCGTTCAATTCCAAAAGTTTGTTTTCAATCTGTATCAAGCCTTCGTTATATACATCATAATCCTGACCTCGTTGTTGTTGTTGGGCTATATGTCTTATGTCTTGACACAAATCGTCTTTAAAAGTGTCCCATAATTTGAGAGGTTCCGAGGGGAAACAAAATAATAATATCACCACAAACAACTCTCTCAGCTTTAACGGACATTGGGAAATTGAAGCTTCTCTCAAAGTAATTTCCCATTTGGTTATCATTTTCCAGCAAACCTCTATCTCGGCAAGCGACTTGGTAAGTTTCTTTAATAACTCCGTCAACGGTTTTTAAGTCCTGGAACGATGTTGGGCCACGTACATGGTGAAGTAGTATCCTGAGGTAAAAACACTCTGACTGGGAAGGATGAACACTGTACACTCTTCCCAATGCCGCATCTTTTTTTATACCAGGATGTCCAACTACGTCTTGGCCACGTTTCCTTCTAGAAAATTTATTGTTAGCCCATGTGTAATAATGAGGCACTTCGTGATAGAGTAGTGTTTTAGCAAATTCATCACTGTTGCACAGGTCAAAAAACGCCGTGAGTGTCGTTTTTGGTGGATTATCCACTATATTTTGCATATTTTCCGCTGAGAAGTATACTCGTTGTCCATTCTCTAAGTGTACCGCTAAGTGCACTACGGTAGGGTGTCTGTCATGTATAGGAAACTCCAATAACCTCCACACTGCTTCAGATGTACTGATGTACCGGCCGTTCAAATATTTTTCAACCTCGTCGTGAGCGTTTCTGACACTGAAAGTTGCTTGATCCGATCCTTTGTTGATGTATTTACAAATGTATTTTATTGCTTGCACAGAATGACAGTATTCTACGTTAATGTGCGCGTTGAAAGATCGACACAATATTGGGGAATATGGAACGATCCATCTGTTGTCTATGTTAACCGTTCGCCCTCGGACATTTAAGATAGCGACCTGCCCTCCGTTGTTGATGTCGCGTCGTCGATAAACGGGATATCCATCCTCACCGGTATGGGTTTCAGTTACGAAACGTCGTGGATATTTTTTCGAACATACGCCATTTTTCATGCACGGTGAAGTCAAATTTTCTTCCCCACATGGCCCATGTACCATATTTTTTGTGACTATTCCAAATAATACTGGGTCTTCGTCTTTATTAGGCAGTTCGGCAACTATTATTTCATCAATTTCATCGGGCTGTATTTTCGAGTCCAGCCACAATAACATATGACAATGCGGCAACCCTCTTTTTTGCCACTCAACAGTAAGCATATAACATTTAACCGATCCAAAAATCGCGTCTTTTGTTAATATTTTTATCATCTTTTTCATTTTTAAGTGAAACACTCGAGCAATAATGTCATGCCGATCGAAAGACCGGGAAAAAGTTCCTGCTTTATATCTTCCCATTCCGGATTACAGGTGAAAGTTACAAAAAGATCTGGCCTTCCATAATTGCGCACATATGTCATAGCATCTTGCGTCTTTTCGTGGAGATACCTTGGAGACCCAGTGAATGATGACGGCAAGATGACGTGCTGTCCGATATTGGCGGCATTTACGCTTGCGTCTTGGTTCAAAGAATCCCTCAAATGAATATAATTATCCACTCTAAGTTTTTGTTGGTTTCGGCAAATAAAATTTAACCTTTCTGAAATCATCTTCGCCATCATATCCACACAATACTGATTAAACAAATCTTTGTAATAATGCAGTGCATTAAAACAGTTGGTCCTAATCATTAAACGGTATGCATAATACTGCATGCATGACACAGTCTTATTTCTTAAGGAATCCTGTTGAGGAATCGTTAAATAATATCCGTCATCTCCTGATACAAACATTAGCGGATATTGTAACGGATCATATGCGCAGTGTAATTCCGACACTCGTTTTAGCTGTCCGTCTCTACCGTGCAGTACTATATCCCTGGGTCCTTTTTCTTCATCGACCAAGAGAACGGCCACTTCATTTACGGAAGGAGCGTTATATCTGCCCCGGTGTTCTGTCTGAGGTGTGCGATCAGAGTGAATAATTAATTTTAAACTCTCTGAGGTGTTGAGTTCGATACTATGTTTAAAACTTCGTATACGTTATGGCTATTCAACACGGTCTGCAATTCGTTGATCAAATCTAGTTTTAGCATGGAGGCCATGTTTGATCGCAATGATAGTTGGTCAGCATCTGAAATAAAATATATCTGCAAAAATTGTGGGCTTTGTCCTGATGCCGGTAGCAGGCTTCCTATGAGATGATAAACTTGTCCTTCTACACTTTAAAGGTGGGCATAAAATTTCCCTCTTTAATTTCCTTTGCCCCAAAGGAAGTCATCTGGAATAGGCTATTGTATCTACGTACGTTATTTAAAAAATGCGCGGATAAGGTGTGATTATTTGTCAATAGGCTTTTTATTGGTTCTGGTGGCTCTTCAATATTAGGAAGAATAACTTTTCCAGACGCGCAACACATACCGTTCGTTTCATCAGTCCATTTTTTAGCAAAACATTTAGGACAAATCTTATTCATTGCTCCGATTTGGATGCTGTTCTGATGAGCATAATCAATTTGTGGATCGTAGCTGAATGCCGATCTATTACTATGGGCTAAAATTCTATTGCGCGTTCTAGTTGTTAACGACTGTTGTCTATCTCTTTGTGCCATAAGCCGCTGCGAGCGTTCGGCGCTAGATTCCCGTGCACGCGTTCGCGAGTTTCTAACTCTATTTTCAGCAAGGCGCTGCGAGCGTTCGGCGCTCGATTGTCGTTGGTATACCTGCGATGATCTCGCATTCTGTTCTGCAAGACGAAGTGAACGTTCGGCGCTATATTCCCTAGTGCGTGCTCTTGAGATTCTGTCTCTATTTTCAGCTAGGCGCTGCGAACGTTCGGCGCTAGATTGTCTGGCCCGCGACTGCGATACGTACTCTCTCTGACTTGCGAGACGATCTGAATTTTCAGAAGAAGATTCTCCGATACGACGTATTTTTGCTAATCTCGCTTGGGAACTATTTCGAGATAGCTGCGACCTCTTTTTTCTAGGCATATTGTTGGTTTTTTTTTTAAATCAGAAAATAAAAATAAACAGTGTACATACGTAAATTAAGTTAGGAAAGGTTTAAGTAGGTAGTCCTGAAAAGAACTTTTGATAAATTCTTACTAAAAAGTGTGAGAAGACTATAAAAAATATATAGAAAAGGTTGAATAAAATAATTTATAAGTAGTTCTGAAAAGAACTTTTTAGCTGGAAGGTTTAAATAGTTCTGAAAAGAACTTTTGACAATGAGTACCTAAGTAGTTCTGAAAAGAACTAAAAAAGTACTAAAACAGTAAATATAATTACTCAATGTCGGGTGCGTCCGCTGCGTAGGAAGCCGACCGCGCGACTGAGCCGCGCGGCTACCAGGTAGCCGCGTGGGGCGGGGAGAGGGGAGAGGGGCGTGCACATCTATGAAATAGGTAGCTGCTACCTATTTCATAGATGTGCACGCCCCTCTCCCGCACTTCGGTGCCGACCCCTCCGTGCTATACCGGCGGCGGCGCGGCGGCGTTAATTTTTCAATTAATTTTGTTTTGATTGACATTTTAAATTCGTAATATCTTTTGAATGGAATGTCCGATTTGAATAAACTAAAAGGTAATTTACAGGTATTGAAACAGTCTTGCTTAGGAAATGTTATATTTGGATAAGGATCAATGCAAAAATATGGATAACTTGGTCTGATTTTGGACGGAATTTCTATTAACTTTTAAAATGTTAAAAAGTAGTTATAGTGACATAACTACAATAGTTAGACATATACTATCGCGACATTTTTTGTAGATATTGATATGTTCTATAATATTGTATAACATTTTTTTGTTCTATCATCAATAGTTTTCGCAGCGCATGCGATGAAAGACATTTTATGGCAATTTTTTTTACACCTTGGGTTACATTATTGTAGTTTTAGTAAGGATCCTTATTTTTTTCTTGTAATTAATATAGCCTATATTGATCAGTGATAATGTAGCATTGAAATGGTGAAAGAATTTTTGAAATCGGTCCAGTAGTTTTTAAGCCAATTCGTTACAAACATACACACAAAAATACAAATCTTTCCTCTTTATAATATTAGTATAGATTATTATTTTTATTACCTTGGGTTACTTTATTATAGAAAAAAAAATAAAAAAAATAAAAATATTTTTTAATAGATAATAGATATGGATATGATAGAGTGATAATAGATAGATAGATAAATAGAGATAGATAGATAGATAATAGATAGATAGATAGATAGATAGATAGATAATAGATTAATAGATAATAGATAATAGATAATTAATATAGCCTATGTTAATCAGTGATAATGTAGCATTCAAATGGTGAAAGAATTTTTGAAATCGGTCCAGTAGTTTTTGAGCCAATTCGTTACAAACATACAAAAATACAAATCTTTCCTCTTTATAATATTAGTATAGATTAGATTATATTTTATTAATTATCTAAATATTATTTCCCTCTTATAGTACAGAAAAACAAAAATAAAAATAAAAATAAAAATAACAGATAACAGATAGATAGACAGACAGATAGACAGACAGATGAGATAGACAGATAGATATAGATAGATAGATAGACAGATAGATAGATAGATAATAGATTAATAGATAATAGATAATAGATAATTAATATAGCCTATGTTAATCAGTGATAATGTAGCATTCAAATGGTGAAAGAATTTTTGAAATCGGTCCAGTAGTTTTTGAGCCAATTCGTTACAAACATACAAAAATACAAATCTTTCCTCTTTATAATATTAGTATATGAAAATGGTTGCGTAGCAAGAAACAATGCGATAAGTAATGTTGATTGCTTACTGCATTCTATCTTGTCTCTCAGTATCTTCATCCCGTATGCATTACGATTCATTTTAAAATATTTAATAATAGTATTTTATAATTCAAAAAGTATAATTAAAATTGTGAGGTAAGCAAAGAAGTATTCAATTTTATAGTTTATTATTTTATTATTTTAATATCTTCTTTTATTTACAGGACATAAAAATGGTTTATTTTATATACAAGATATGAAAATAGTTGTGTAGCAAAAAATAATGCAGTAAGTAATGTTGATTGCTTACTGCATGCTATCTTGTCTTTCAGCATTTTCATCCTGTATTACATTTCATTTTGTTTAATAATAGTACTTTATGTTATAGTTATGTGTACTATTTGGTTTGGAATCGCTGAAAGAAGATGACACAGAAAAGATTCGAGATGTTGTATCATCCTAAAAAACCAAACTTGCATTTGCAATGGAACATCTTTGAGAAAGATGATACACCATCTCGAATATTTTCTGTGTTATCTTCTTTCAGCGATTCCAAACCAAATAGTACACATAATTATAACATAAAGTACAATTATTAAAGGAAATGAAATGTAATACATACATGAAAATGCTGAGAGACAAGATAGAATGCAGTAAGCAATCAACATTACTTACCGCATTGTTTTTTGCTACACAACTATTTTCATATCTTGTATATAAAATAAACCATTTTTATGTCCTGTAAATAAAAGAAGATATTAAAATAATAAAATAATAAACTATAAAATTGAATACTTCTTTGCTTACCTCACAATTTTAATTATACTTTTTGAATTATAAAATACTATTATTAAATATTTTAAAATGAATCGTAATGCATACGGGATGAAGATACTGAGAGACAAGATAGAATGCAGTAAGCAATCAACATTACTTATCGCATTGTTTCTTGCTACGCAACCATTTTCATATCTTATATAGTATTTATAGGATGATATACCATCTCGAATATACATCTCAAATCTTTTCTGTATTATTTCCTTTCAGCAATTACAAACTACAAAAAATAAAAATCATTCTTATCATATAGCACAATTTTAATAATATAAAATACTATTATTAAATATTTTAAAATCAAAATGAAATATAATGCATACAGGGTGAAAATGCTGAGAGACAAGATAGAATGCAGGAAACAATCAACATTACTTTCCGCATTGTTTCTTGTTATTATGTATATATCATATGTGGTAGTACGTTATCAATATTCTCTAATATATATATAGTGGCAGCTTTCTCAAAGTTATCCTGATCTTTTTCAAAGATGGCCCATTGCAAATACAAGTTTGGCTTTTTAGGATGATACACCATCTCGAATCTTTTCTATGTTATCTTCTTTCAGCGATTCCAAACCAAATAGTGCACATAACTATAACATAAAGTACTATTATTAAACGAAATGAAATATAATACATACAGGATGAAAATGCTGAGAGACAAGATAGGCTGCAGCAAGCAATCAACATTACTTACCACATTATTTCTTGCTATGCAACTATTTTCATATCGTGCATATAAAAGAAACCATTTTTATATCCTGTACATAAAAGAAGATATAAAATAATAAACTATAAAATTGAATACTTCTTTGCTTACCTCATTTCTTAAGTCACTATTTTTCACTATCGTCGCCGCTAATAACTTAACTTGATAAAACGGAAAAGCTCAAGAAGAGTAATGTCATTTACAAAAAAGAGT
>CABEGB010001367.1:0-82425 GCA_901521435.1 Crematogaster levior
CTTTATATAATAATTTTCTTTATTATATTTTTTATTTTATTCTTTATTTTTATATTTTCTTTATTATATTTTTTATTTTATTCTTTATTTTTATCTTTTCTTTATTATATTTGTGATATGTGTGACAGCATATAATATTTTTAGGAGCCTGGACATATATGTATGTACGCAAATATAAATTATTATGAACGTTATACGCGTTTCGGCTCACTGAGCCCTCTTCAGTAACGCAAATTTAAAAATATAAATAAATAAAAACTCAAATTAGATACAGATATTTGCCGAGTATGTAGTCCTTGTGAAGGGCGCAAACTCATTGTCAGTGGCGTTGGAAAGAACGTAACCATGGGCGACCTGGTGTTGGTGGCTCCCACGAATTGACCATTTCCGAGGAGCGATAACCAGATGTGTGCGCTATATCGTGATGAGAATGAGGAAAAGCAAGAATTATTGACTGTTTTTTTACTTACTTTTTTTATTAATTTATTTTTATTATCGTCCTTTATTTTATTTATTTTTATTTATCTATTATGAATTTGGCCTTTAGTCACACTGTATTAACACTTATAATATTCTTTATATGTTTACAGACGTCACCTTTAATTATTATTGCTTACATTTTAGAACATTGACCTGGTATCAAGTAGCCTTAATTTATACCATAATTACTTCTTATGAATTCGTTAAAGTAATTACTACGATCATTTCACAAACTTTAAATACCTATCTCCAGACAATTGAGCACAAATTACCGTTATTAAAATTTATAATTGTTAAACAATAGATAATTCTTGCTTTTCCTCATTCTCATCACGATATAGCGCACACATCTGGTTATCGCTCCTCGGAAATGGTCAATTCGTGGGAGCCACCAACACCAGGTCGCCCATGGTTACGTTCTTTCCAACGCCACTGACAATGAGTTTGCGCCCTTCACAAGGACTACATACTCGGCAAATATCTGTATCTAATTTGAGTTTTTATTTATTTATATTTTTAAATTTGCGTTACTGAAGAGGGCTCAGTGAGCCGAAACGCGTATAACGTTCGTAATAATTTATATTTGCGTACATACATATATGTCCAGGCTCCTAAAAGGCTTGTTTTAATTTGTGATTCGATATCAAAGGAGCCGTAATAAATTGTTTACTCTTATTTTAATATAATATTTTACTTATATTATATCATAAATCATATTATGTATTGTATCTCAACACATCACAATTGATACAATCTATAAAATTTATTTCAATTATGTAATTTTTAATAAGTGATAATACTATCCAAATTTACCTTGAAGTGATATTTCTCTGTCATAGCATCCACACTATCTTTTTTGACAATCTCATTGTATACATGAGATTTCCGTAATCTTTCCAAATTAAAGAGCACCATCCCACTATTATAGCCGGGGTATCCTCCTTTATGCCGAGGTTCGCCAAACATTGTTGTTGGATGTTTATTACGATATAAGTACAAAACATGTCGGTAAACTGGAGTGAGTTCCGGAGCTAAGCCAAACAAAGCTTCCTTTCCAAACTTATTAAATTCTTCGAATAGATCCTTCACGTCTCTACGAAATTTCGTATCTGCATCAAACATCACGGCGAGTCTCTGATGGTTAGGTGCAATTCTATGCAAACCCAGTGAAATAAAGAATAATGCATCAGAATAATATGTTCCTGGTTTACTGCTGAAATGTGGTGACATAACTGATACAATATCCTCCAATTGTGCAGCTAGTTGGTGTACATTGTAATAAGACACCTGAAGACAAATAAGTATTTACATACTTTAATTATATTAAGTTATAGTTCAGATTGAACAAGGAACAAAGAGAAAACAGTGTCGATCAAATAAACTGCAATAACTTTATATATGCAATTTTAAAAAATTCCAATGTATTAATATAAAAAAAAACATAATATATAGATAACGGTTTAAGTTTTTGAATGTAACACACTTATGTGTATTTTCTTGATGCTTTTAGTATTTAGGATAATGAGATAAGTGTGCAACATTTTACTGATACAATGTTACATACGCATAAGAACACATTTGTTTTAATATAAATTTGTACATGTACTGAAAACATACTTCCATAAATTTTCCAGTGCTAATCATAACATTTTGAATAACAATTGCAGCTATATCTCGACTGTCATCGTCACTTATCACATGAAAAGCAATATTTATGGAAGCAAATCTGAGTAAGGAGTCTGTAAATATTTGAAACTTCTGTCTCATAGGTGAGTTTGAGGCAACCTTGGTAAAAATGCACCATATGTTATAATAATTTGTCTGATTTCGTGGCACAATTCTTGTCATTGAAGATAAATAATTGACAGAATAAACAGTCGTTGTTGAAGCAGTCGTAAGGTTTGCCAGGCTTGTGTTTCTCGTTTGCGGACTGAATATGACCCAGCGTCCTCCATCAGATGTCTGATAGCAATATAAGGCAACCAAGAGTAACGCAAGAACGGTTAACCTCAACAGCACCTTGCGTAACAAGGGCATTTAACTCGTATTTCTTATTCTTCTAATCTAAAAGATAAACAAGCTTTAACAATCCACACAAAGAGATAAATGCTTAAATAATAGTAATTAAAACGATGTAATTATAATATAAAATGTTCTTTATTCTAGAAAACACAACGTTTCAACCATGGGTTTTTGATCTTTCTGAAGTGTATGCCTACAGAACTTCTTTACAAGAATGATATCATTATTCAAAATAAAAGTATAATATTTGTATAATATACAAGAAGAAAAACACCACAAAAAAGGTAATAATATACAAACTAAATGCTTACAAATGCAGTATGTTATATAATAAAATGTGATGCTATCATCTCATATTAAATTGCAACAAGTTGTTTTTGTGAGAAGCATGTCAGGAACATATCTGTAAACATTAAATAAAATAAAAGATAAAAATCATAGCAAAACAAAAGAAATAAATAACCAAAAAGAAGGCAGTTAAATAGCGCTAATAAGTTATATACCACAGTAAAACTTTCTGTATCTTATAAATTGACCAAAATTACATTTCTTATGAAAAAACATTTCAGCCATCTCTCTCTTTTCTTAGTATTTCTCTTTAAAACCTCTTTAAAATCTGTAAAATTACAAGTTTTAACCAATTAAAGTCCATGTGATAATCTATGTTTGTACTGATGGTTGCTGTCATGCTTCTTAATATTGCTCTGATGTTCTTTTAAACGCGTCTTTAAATGTTTTTTTGTTTGTATGATATAACATGCATTACAATTAGAACAATTTGTTTTATAAATTAATTCTGTCTGCTTTAAAACATTCATCATTTCCTTTTTTGTAATGCAATTGAGTTTTCTGAAGGACAGTAAAAAGTACCTCAAAAATAATTCTTGGGCATGCATGCCCAACATTTTCACTAATATTTTTAATGTAAGAAATAGTTATACATTTTTTAAGATCTATCTTACTAATTTTATCTGCGATGTAATTTATATTTTATATTTTGATATCTTATTTCTTTCATTCTATATGTCTACCAATAACCTGTAATGGAAAATTATTTAAGAGAATTTTCTTAGTATGTATAATATTAGTACTAAGAAAACGTACATCCGAAAGTAAGCTTCTACAAGATTCTTAATTACATTAATCTTATATTTCAGTGAGTGGTTAAAAAAAAATTAATCTAGATGATATATTAATTTATTAATATATCATCCAGAAAACATTAGCTTACTATATCAATTAGTCATCAAATTTTTCTTTTCTTTGATAACTATTGTATTAAAAAACTTGTATTAAAAAATCGAAGCACCTTCCTCTGTCTCATAATTTATAAATATCAGTCGTGGATGATAACCATTAAAAACTTCAAGAATGTCATTATTTTTATTCTATTCTACATTAAAAATTATTAGTGAAAATGTTGGGCTTCCATTAAAAAGAATTAATTTTGAGGTACTTTTTACTAGCCCTAAAAAACTCAATTCCATTTAAAAGAGGAAAAGATGAAGGTTTTAAAGCAGAATAGTTTATAAAATAAATTGTTTTAATCATAATGGGTTTATATTGATGGTTATATTGGAGGTTATATTGACAACGAAAAGATATTTAGATACACGTTTAAAAGAACATCATAGCAATATTAAGAAGCATGACAACAACCATTCAGAGAGTGGTTAGTAAATATAAGTTATCATATAGACTTTAACTGGTTAATAAAATAACACTTTTTCTTGTCAACCCAACTGGCAAATTTTATTCAATTAATAAATTACAACTTTTTGATCTGACATTCAGGTCCTTTTAAAGTATGAATTTAAACTAATAATTATAAAATCATTGTAGGCCAATAAAATTGTGCCAACAATTCAACTAAAACATTAGATTTACAGTAATAATAGAATAAAAGGTAAAGAAATTATATATATAAAGATTATATATAAAGAGATTATATACATACAAGAAACAAAAAGAAAGAAACACATACATTCACATGTTTCATATATCACAATAAATATACTTTTGTCTACTCGTCATATTAATAAAATTACAGACAAGAAGAATTAGGAATTAAAAAATGTAAACAGGTTTCAATTTTTCATCGACCTGTCTGATCAATTTTATTGATTGTTAGTTAACACTATGTTTCGACTCTTCAGTCAGAGGTCAAAACATAATGTTAACCAACAATAAATAAAATTGGCCAGATAGGTTGAAGAAAAATTGAAATCTGTTTATTGTTATTTACTGGTTAAGAAAAGTTTTGAAATTTTAAAAAATATCTGTTCTAGTACAAGGAGAACATGTAAGAAGTCTCAGAATTTCAAATTCATACTTGAAAAGGACCTGAATGTAAAGTCAAAATGTTGTAATTTGTTAATTAAATAAAATTTTAGTTGGATCTATAAGAAGTTTTGTTTTATTAATTATCACTAGCAGCAATAAGAAAATTCATATTGATTTGATTGGTTAAAGCCTATAATTTTGCACAAAGAAAGACACTAAGTACAGAGTGATCACTAAAATATTATTTATTAAGAAAGAAAAATAATTCCATAATCAATTTACAAAAAGATACAGAAAGTTTATAATTATAATATATAATGAACTTATTAGTGCTACTTAACTGACTTCTCTTTGTTTATTTATTTCTTTTGTATCTTTTGCTATGACTTTTATTTCTTTCATTTTATTTAATTTCATTTTATTCTAATGTTTGCTGATATATGTTCCTGATGCTTCTTTATATACAAATAACTTGTCACAATTTAATATAAGATAATAGTTTTATATTTTATATTTTATTATAAGCATACTGCATTTATAAGCATTTACCTTGTATATTTTATGTAGTTCTTTTTTGTAATGTTTTTATTTTTATACATGTTATACTTTTAGAATGATAATGATCATTGTTGTAACAAAGTTCTATAGGCCTATACTTGAGGCTATGGTCAAAATATTATGTTTTCTAGAATAAAGAACATTTTATAGACTGTTTTGATGTTAACTACCTATATTATTATTTACGAAAGAGTTTGGTTTTAAGTACTTAGAATATAAATAAAAAATATCTCAGTTAAAAGAAACAATAATTTAATTTTATATTTGTTAATTTTCTAGTTTCTTTCTAATTTGTTTCGATTAATTGATTAATGTCCATTTCTACCAATATAGATTAACTTTTTTGGTTTTACTTATTTTTTTCTTTTCCTAATTCTTAGGACAAAAAAGATAAAAGTAAGTTATACCAAGATTTAAATAATCTACACTGGACATTAGAATAATTTTAAATTATTTAAGTTAATTCATTTTAGTTAATTCTCACAAATAACCAACATTAACCTTGCTCTTTAAGCAAGAAAACATTAATTTCAAGATATAAGAATTAGAAAGGAATTGATAGTTACAGCATGAGCATGATCAATAGCCGATTCTTTCATACCTGTCACCACATCTTCTTCAATAATTCGATCCTTTAAGCAATTCTTGATCACATACGAAAAATTTTTGTACACAAAAGTGATGTTTTATACGATTTTGAGTAATTGGTATTCTTGAATAATCGCTGCATAGTCGCACTCAAAAAATATCGTACGATTTACAAAACATGGTTGATATCGTTTGAACAAATATAAAGGAAACTTTCACGTGCATATACGTAATACTCCTATATTGCTAGAAGAGTGTCGATCTCAGTCCAAACATTACGGTACAGACGTATAATAGGGTCTGTTCTTTTCAGCTGCACTGCTGAACTAATGCAATAAGTTAAGCGGAAAAAACAGACTTTTGCATAATGCATAATACATATGCATAAGAAATTTGATTGGTCGAATTCCTTATGCACATGTTAACGGACCAATCAAATTTCTTATGCATATGCGTTATGCGTTATGCAATGGTCTGTGCTCCCCGCCTTAGAGTGAAAAAATATATATACGGGTAAATACACCAATAGATGGACACCCCCCAATAAATGGACAAATCTCATTTTCAAAAGCAATTACATTAAATTTGAGAAAAAAAATGTAAAGTCATAATTTTTTTTAATAACTACAAATAGTTCCGAATGCGAAAAATAATTCTTTTGAATGTTTTTATTAAAAATAATAGTTTAAAAAAATTTTTTAAATTTGACATCTCGAATTTTTGCTTCGAGAGCGCCACCACTAGTAAGCATGTGACAGATAGCCGGTGGACGTTAATTGTTATAACTAATGAAAATTATGAAAAAACTAAGGTATGTACATTTGATTATACTTATATTCCACTAAAAAAGCTAAAAATATAGTTAATAAATAATAAAATCGAAAAAAAATAAGAAAATTGAGCGTCTATCTATTGGTGACACATTTCTAACCTCTACCCAATAGATGGACATTGTGTTTACATGGTGAATTTTCTTGATATTGATAAGCAGATTTCTGACGTCTCTAGTCAAATGATTGTCAAAAATTTATGTGATAATATGAATAAGGATGAAAGCAAACAAATATGTACTGAAAATGAAAGTATTAATATGATTAAGCCATTGACTGACAGTAATTCATCTAAAACGAACAAGACGATTAAGGAAGTTTGGGATCAACATCTAAGTTGGCCAGAAGTGGGAGAGATAAAAAAAAATAAAAGAAAAGAAAAGGAGAAGCTGCCCTTTGCAATAACAGCTCCTAAATGGCGAGAATACCATCAAAAGTTGAGAGAAGAGAAAGAAAAAAAGACATTAGAAGCCGAAGAAAAAGCTTTAAAACGAAAAATTAAAAAAGAAGAAGATGAAATGAAGAAACAGGAAAATAAAAGAATAAGAGAAATGAAGAAAATAGAAAGAGAAAAAATAAAAGAAGAGAAATTGAAAGAGAAGGAAAAAAAAGCTGAACGTAAGAGGAAATTGAAAGAAGAAAATTCAAAAGCAAAAGAGAACAGGCCTGTTGAGAAGAAGAGAAAGAAGTCAACATAATATATTTTAAACGTTGTGTTTTATGAATTTATATAGATTATTAATTAATATTCAAATTATATTAATATATATTTTATGTTATCTTGCATAAGAGAGTACGACGTGTTCAAAAGATATTAAAATTACTTTCTGATATATTTTGAAAATTATTATTCAATTTGTCACCTTTCTTTCTAATTCTATGAAGTTTTAGTTCTTAGGGGATAAAGTTAATAAATTTATCATTTCACATACAAGCAATAAGTCGAAAATATCGTTTGTAAGAAGTGTTCATCTATTGGTATCAGCTGTCCATCTACTGGAGATTTTGTCCATCTACTGGGGTTTTGGTATTTTTCTTAAATTTTTCTTTTTGTTAATTACTACGAAATTCTACCAAGTTTTACTTATTTTTTTCTAGTTAATTAGATATTTTTACATAAATATAATTTATTTTATTACTACTTATTTATATTTTACTATATTGTTTTGCTAAAGGAACTTGAAAGTTTGCTTAACCGTCCATCTATTGGTGTATTTACCCTATGTCTCATTCTAACTTATCGCACTAGTTCAGCAGTGCAGCTGAAAAGAACAGACCCATAGTCTCTCTATCGCGCACGGTTCAGCTGCTTTGTGCGCATGCGCTAACAGCGTTAGGCGGGGAGCACAGACTTTTGCATAATGCATAATACATATGCATAAGAAATTCGATTGGTCGAATTCCTTATGTTAGCATGTGCATAAGGAATTCGACCAATCGAATTTCTTATGCATATGTATTATGCATTATGCAAAAGTCTGTGCTCCCCGCCTTAAGCAGACCAGTAGTGCAATTCTGTAAGGCTGCGTTCCCACTGAGCGCGTCACGCGTCGCGTCATCACTTGCGTCACGACGCGACGCGAGGTAAGCTCAAGAATAGCGTCGTTCTTGTTCACACTGAACGCGTCGCGCGTCGCCGCAAATGATCACACGAGTGAGCGAATACATAACCTAATATCAAAGTAAAATCGTGTACAATTTTACTTTGATATTAGGTTATGTATTCGCTCACTCGTGTGCTCATACGTGTATATATAAATACATATATATTATACTAATTAGTGCGAAATACCTTTAGAATTGGAAGTACCTTTAAAAAGTGTATGTAAGGAATATATATATATATGTATATTGTAAGATGGCAGCATCTGCCGAACGCGCAGCGGCCGAAATCGGCGCTGAAAGTATGTGAAATCTGAGGAATGCGTGTCGCGGCGCTAGAGCGTCGCGACAATAGCGATCGCGAGCCCTAGAGAAGGGGTTGAGCAGGTGAGCTTCGCTGCTCGAAAATTCGGAGCCGGCACTTGTCGCCGGGCTGGCAAGTCAGTTTGTCGAGAGGAAGATAGTCGCGTCGAGAATAAGTTAGTCGTGCCGAAAACCAAGTCTAGCCGTTGCCGGAAAGTAAGTCGAATCATTGTCGGAACTAAGTCGTGTCGTCGTCGAGGATAGTCGCCGTCGAAACTGTCGTGTCGAACTCTGTATTCTTTGCCGTCGGAACTCAGTGTAAGTCGCCGTCGAAACTGTCGTGTCGAACTCTGTATTCTTTGCCGTCGGAACTTAGTGTAAGTCGCCGTCGAAACTGTCGTGTCGAACTCTGTATTCTTTGCCGTCGGAACTCAGTGTAAGTTGCCGTCGGAACCGTGTATGGTTTTATCTGTTAATACAAGTACACTATATCTCTCTTTACTTACGTGTGTGTGTGCACTGTTTCATTGCCACCCTGATACGTCATTAAAAAAAATACCCGAATCCCGATACCTCATTTCACCTCTCGGAATCGGGGCAGATAAGTTAGCATTCGAAACCACGGTAGCCTCTTACATCTCAGAAGTGGGATAAAGGATTAGTCGGTTGAGATTAAAGACCAGTCGATTGGTATAGAGCATTATGGATCGCGGCGCGTTAGAGCAAATGAGCTTGGAGGAGCTCAAGAAAGAAGCTAAAAGATTACATCTGCCGTTGAAGGCAGATAGAGCTGAATTGATAGATACGCCCTCATGACCTAAATGGAGAGGCGAAGGCAGACGAGGGCCGGTCGGAACCAAGACCCCGACGTCGAACCAGGCGCTGCGGACCAGGGAGGCCCGAGCGCCGAAGAAGAGTCAGAGCCGGTGACGGCCGACATGGCAAGTCAACACCAGGCGATGCAGGAGCAACAGCTCCGGTTTATGGAGCAGCAGCAGCAGCAATTTGAAAGGTTGGCCCAGCTGCTGACTGCAGGCCAGGTGAGAAACCCGCAATCAGGTAATCCCGAGCTGTTGGGAGAAGACGGCAGAGCGAACCGATCTCAGGGAGGATCAGCCCCACCGGAATCGATCCCGTCACCTGGGACGTCGAATGGGTTCCCGCACGGGAACGCCATAAAGTGGTTAACATCACAAATCCCGGAGTTCGGAGGAGGAAAGGAGGAGAGTGTCCACGCCTGGACGGCGAGAGTGGACACGGTGGCACAGATCCATGGAGCGTCAGACGCAGCGGTGCTGTTAGCGGCGTCAAGCCGGCTGGTAAAAAGCGCCAAGAAATGGTACGAAGTGCAGCAGGGGGAAGTGCTGGCCTCCTGGATGGCGTTAAGGGGGCAACTCAAGAAGATCTTTGATAGAAGGGTGCCCCTGTACAAAGCAATAGTTAAGGTCGAGTCCAGGAAATGGGCTCGGGGCCGAGAAACCTTCGACGAATACGCCATAGAAAAGCTAAGACAGATCCACCAGCTGGATCTACCGACGAGCAGCACAATCAACCTGCTGATAGGAGGATTGCCGGAGCACCTCCAAACCACGGCGCTGGCCTTGGAATCGTCCACGGTCGAACAATTTTTCGACCGAATGAGGATCATTGTCGGAGGGCTGCCGGATGTGCAGAAGAAGGTAATACCAGGTTTCAAGAAAGAGCAGCCGACACAGAAGCGGGGATGCCGGAACTGCGGTAAGACTGGCCACACTCATAAAGAGTGTCGGGCGGAGCCGTCGTGCTTTTATTGTAGGAAGCCGGGTCATAGGCAATTCGACTGCCCGCTGGCGCGAAGGAAGGATGGCCAGGACCAAGCAGTCAGGAAACCTCAGCAGTCCATCGCGGCTAGCGTGGAACCAGTGGAAGAACCCCAAGAAACGGTGGCAGCAGTCCAGGACGAGAGCAAGAAACTGAAGTTGGAGCAACCCTGGGTAACAGTGAACAAATTGGCCGGAACAAACTGTAAGTTGACCGCATTGTTAGACACGGGAAGCCCAGTGTCGTTGATAGCGAACAACATCTGGAAAAAACTGGATAACGCGAGCGGCGTGGAACTTAAAGAGGTACAGCGCAAATTCCGTAATCTAAGTACCGAAAATCTCAAAATAATTGGAATGGCGACGGTTCAAATAAAGTTGGCGATAGATAGGGATAACGAATTTATTGTCGATTTGTACATTCTGAACATCAGAAGATACCACATGCGACATTGACATAGTGTTAGGTCGCGAGTTTCTTAGCAAAAACAATCTGATGTTGATGTATAAGCCGTCGGCCGAAGGTTGCGAAGAGAAAGTTGGCTTGTTTGCCAACCTTCCTTTATTTGTCGAAGACGCTAGTTCCCCCGATAGCCTAGAAACGAAAATCGAAAAGATAATTATTGACTTCGAGGACAGTGTTAAAGATAGACTGAAAGAGGTCATAAGAAAAATAAACAAAGAAACGGTCGTACCGGTCGAGGATGACTACGCGATACAAGTCCGTTTGAAGGACCCGTCGGTTTTCGCTTATGCGCCACGTAAATTCGCATTCGCTCAGCGTCTTCAGATTCGCGAAATAGTTGATGATCTGCTGCGCCGAGGAATCATCTAGGCGAGCGTGTCGCCTTATTGTTCGCGCATAGTCCCTGTGAAAAAGAAAGACGGATTAGACTTTGCATAGATTTGCGACCGCTGAATAGTCGAGTCGAGAAGCAAAAATATCCGTTCCCGATTATCGAAGAATGTCTATCGAGACTAGCTAATAAAGCGGTATTCACGTTGCTGGATATGAAAGATAGTTTCCACCAAATAAGCGTGCACAAAGATAGCACCAAATACTTTGCTTTCGCGACCCCGGACGGACAGTACGAGTATTTAAGACTCCCTTTTGGTTTCTCGGAGTCACCTGCCGAGTTCCAGAAGAGACTCATACAGATCCTCAGTCCGCTAATCAGACAGGATAAGGTGCTTGTCTATATCGACGACATACTGATACCGACGGATACAGTCGAGACGAATTTATTAGTTATCGAAGAGGTGATGAGAATCTTAAAACGCTACAGTTTCGATTTGAATTTAAGGAAATGCAAATTCCTAAGGGAAAAAATAGAATACCTAGGCTACGTGATTACTGCAAACGGCATCACGCTAAGCGATAGACATACGGAGGCGATCGAAAAGTTTAGAACACCTCGTACGGTGAAGGAGGTCCAAAGGTTTCTTGGACTGGCGAATTATTTTCGTCGCTTTGTGAAAGATTTCGCATTAATAGCAAAGCCGCTTCAAAATCTGCTTAAAAAGGATTCCGAGTTTGTTTTCGATAAAAGTTGTGAAGATGCGATGCGTCGAATTAAATCTGTACTCACGACTTACCCGGTCTTACGAATTTATAACCCTGCTGGGGAAACCGAGCTCCACACTGACGCGTGCGCCGACGGCCTCGGGGCCATTCTTCTTCAAAAACAGAATGAAAATTTGTGGGCCCCGATAGCTTACTACAGCCAAGCAACAAATTGCGCCGAGAGAAAATATCATAGCTTCGAGCTGGAGATGCTGGCAATTGTTAGGGCGGTCGAGCGTTTCCACCTCTACCTCTACGGAATCACTTTTAAGATAGTAACGGATTGTAACGCGCTCGTCTACGCGATCACCAAGGCAAATTTGAATCCGCGAATTGCGCGATGGACTTTTGCGTTGCAGGAGTATACCTTTAAGGTTGCACACCGTCCAGGAACAAGAATGGTACACGTGGATGCGCTCAGTCGTTCGGTAGCATACATAAACGAGCTCCCCCTCGAGAGAGAGCTGGAGCTCCGACAGCTAGTCGACCCTAGAATTAAAGAGATATGCGATAAACTTGAGTTCGAAGACAGCGATAAGTTTGAATTAGTGGATGGCTTAGTATATAAGAAAATAAATGACGAGTTGAAGTTTGTAGTACCGGATACTATGATAGGCAACGTCATACGTACGCACCATGATAATATGGCGCACTACGGATACGAAAAAACCCTGAAGGGAATACAGCGCTGGTATTGGTTTCCGAGCATGCGTAAAAGGATAACCGATCATTTAGATAATTGCCTCACGTGCGTAATGGCAAACGCGGCTCCAAATAGATTCGAGGGCAAGTCGCACTTGTACCCGCTATCGAAAACGCCGATGGACGCGGTGCATGCGGACCACTTTGGCCCTTTGCAAGAGACTAGAAAGAAATACAAACATATTCTAGTAGTCGTAGATGCATTTACGCGATTCACATGGCTGCGCACGACAAAATCGACGAGCTCGAAGGAGACAATCGTAGCTCTCCAAGAAATATTCGATACGTTCGGAAAACCGAGAGAAATAATTACGGATCGCGGGACCGCGTTCACATCCCGTGAATTCGCGAACTTCATCGAAAAACTAAGGTGTAAACACCGTCAGGTGGCTGTTGCGGCCCCATGGGCGAACGGGACGGTGGAAAGAGTTAACCGATTTTTAAAGAGCTCATTAACAAAGGTAGCCGACTCGCCCGACGCGTGGAAAGAGCACTTAGGGTTTGTACAATATGTATTAAATAACACATACCACTCCGCAATAAAAGCGAGTCCAGCAAGGCTCATGCTGGGTGTCGACCAAAGAAGTCATGAGGACTTTCCCTTAGCGCAGTTCACAAGCGAATTAGCCGGCATCGACATCGATCTGGAAAAAGATAGAGAGGAAAATAGAGCCATAGCATTAGAAGCGACAAATATGGTGCGAAATTATAATAAAGTGTATCGCGAAGCGAAAAGTAAAAAACCGACTACGTATAAAGAAGGAGATCGCGTGTTAATAAGAGATACACGTACTACGCCGGGAACAAGCGCAAAGTTGAAACCCAACTATAAAGGACCGTACGAAATAAAGAAAAGCCTAGGAAATAACCGTTATGTAGTAACGGACATACCTGGCTTTAATGTCACATCCAAACCGCTGGATACAATATTGTCGTCAGACCGTCTGAAGTTTTGGGTAAAACCCGTAGGAACCTAGGAGAAATAAAAAGTAGAACATTAATGTTAAGTGCGTTCAAATAGGATAAGTTAGTAATAAGTGCGTTGTGATAAGTTATATTAATATTTAGAGTAAGGCTAATATAGTATTAAGCGAAATTCTCTAATGATAAGTGTAAATAGCGATGAATATAGAGTGTAAGAACGAAAGCGTAAAGGTATATATGTATGTACTTACCATTGTATTCGAGGAGAACGAATAGACAACAAAAAACCGAAGAACAGCTGACTTCGAGGACGAAGCCACAAGTCAGGATGGTCGAGCTGTAAGATGGCAGCATCTGCCGAACGCGCAGCGGCCGAAATCGGCGCTGAAAGTATGCGAAATCTGAGGAATGCGTGTCGCGGCGCTAGAGCGTCGCGACAATAGCGATCGCGAGCCCTAGAGAAGGGGCGGAGCAGGTGAGCTTCGCTGCTCGAAAATTCGGAGCCGGCACTTGTCGCCAGGCGGGCAAGTCAGTTTGTCGAGAGGAAGATAGTCGCGTCGAGAATAAGTTAGTCGTGCCGAAAACCAAGTCTAGCCGTTGCCGGAAAGTAAGTCGAATCATTGTCGGAACTAAGTCGTGTCGTCGTCGAGGATAGTCGCCGTCGAAACTGTCGTGTCGAACTCTGTATTCTTTGCCGTCGGAACTCAGTGTAAGTCGCCGTCGAAACTGTCGTGTCGAACTCTGTATTCTTTGCCGTCGGAACTCAGTGTAAGTCGCCGTCGAAACTGTCGTGTCGAACTCTGTATTCTTTGCCGTCGGAACTCAGTGTAAGTTGCCGTCGGAACCGTGTATGGTTTTATCTGTTAATACAAGTACACTATATCTCTCTTTACTTACGTGTGTGTGTGCACTGTTTCATTGCCACCCTGATACGTCATTAAAAGAAATACCCGAATCCCGATACCTCATTTCACCTCTCGGAATCGGGGCAGATAAGTTAGCATTCGAAACCACGGTAACCTCTTACAATATATATATATATATACATGTATATATATTATTTTTGTTTAAATGTTATTTGGTTCGTGTTTGTAGAATTATGGAGGCCTACCGACAGCGTTTGAAAATGAAAATTATTTACATGATAGTATTCCATAGACAAATCAAACTTGGCTACAATGAATATCGAAAGTTTCGACGATTTTGGGTGCGTCCCATACTTCAAACAAGACGAACTCACGGGAATTGGGAGCATTTGATACAAGAGCTTCGCTTATATGATAACGAAACCTATTTCAACTTTTTGCGAATGACACCACAAACTTTCGAAGATATTCTTTCTTTAGTTGGTCCTCAGATCTTGCGACTGACAACAAATTTTCGAGAGCCAATATGTGCAGAAGCTCGATTATCGTTAACAATTCGGTAAGTTATAAAATACTTTTTTCTCTTGATTTTTTTATTAATATTATTTTTTTAATTATTAAAATAATTCCGTGGGAATTGTTTAGATACTTAGCTACTGGAGATTCCCTGAAATCATTGGCTTTGGCCTCCAAAATTGGGACATCGACTACGTCTAAAATAATTAGAGAAACGTGTAGAGCGATATGGGATAGTATGCAGCAAGAATTTATATTACCCTCTCAAGAAAATTGGCTACACGTTCATAATGAATTTGCACTACGTTGGAACTTTCCACATTGCGTTGGTGCATTGGACGGAAAGCATGTTGTCATTACAGTAAGTTAATTTTATTTGAAATCCTTAATATTAAGTTTCCTGATTTCCTATGTTATGTGCACAAATTTTTTGTTTAAAAGCTAAATATTTGCACACAGCGTTTGCAAACATTTTCGAGAAAGTGTAACGTATTATTTTCTTGAAGGCTCCAGCGAATTCTGGATCATCATTTTATAACTACAAAGGACAACATAGTATAGTGCTAATGGCTTTGGTATCAGCAGATTATAAGTTCCTCATGGTAGATATAGGAGCTCAAGGCCGCCATAGCGACGGAGGTACCTTTAAAAACTCAGAGATGGGTCGTCGATTCAGTGAAGGACTAATGAATCTGCCTCCTCCGTCAATTATTGATCCAGCACACACTCAACCACTTCCATTTGTAATAGTCGCAGACGAAGGTTTTCAATTAAATTCATTTACTATGAGACCATATCCAGGGCGGAATCTAACTGCAGAAAGACGAATATTTAACTATCGATTGTCCAGAGCACGAAGAGTGGTTGAGAGTGCTTTTGGTATTATGACAGCACGATGGAGAATTTACCAAAAGCCTATTAATACATCGCTGGCTACGACTGAAGCAATTGTACAAGCTACCATTTGCCTTCACAATTTTATGATGACGAAAGATCGCTATTTTGACAACTTTGCAAATTGTGCGAATTACAATAACATAGCAAATGGGCGAGAGAATATACCACAAACTGCAATTCAAAATTATGTAACTATCGGTTCAAATAATTATTCGAGGCAAGCAGCTGAGATTCGAGAGAAATTTACTGATTATTTTATGACTGAAGGAGCTGTACCCTGGCAATGGGAACAAATAAATTAAGTATCATGATATATATATAATCTCCAAAAATATTTATTATAAAATATTATATACAAACAAATGTATAGTTTATATAGAGAATATATTTAATATTATAATATATTTCTAAACTTTTAAAGATTACAAACTTTTAAAAATTATTCTACGCACAGCCTATGATCCCTTAAAATAAAAATTCTCACAGATCTGAAACAAGAGATGTAGCATTTAATATTCATAGTATTGTATAGATAAACTTTTAAAATTATGTGCTTTCTAGATTGTGAAAAAAAATTTGAAAAACAATTATTTTCTATGTCAAGAGATACAACGGGGTATAACATAACCAACAAAAAAATAGCACAAAATTTGAATGAAATCGTTAAAATATATCAATTATCTTTAAATAATTGGAACTTAGGAATATCATTTAGATAATAATTTAGAACTTACGAATACTGTTCCATTTTCCAAGACTTGTCTCATAGTGAATGCACGGATTCCGATATAAACAAAGAATGAATGAATCTTGTCTCTAAAATGGCTGCGTTCCGATATTCACTGCCAGTACTGAAAATCTATAGTTCGCATACACTATAGATTTTCAATACTGGCGGTAAATATCGAAACGCAGCCAATATTGAGCAACCTAACCGATGCGTCGCGCGAGGAGTCACGCAGCAAACTCTGCAATAAAATGGGATGTTTTGATTGGTTAACTCGTGACGCGTCGGATGACGCGACGCGTGACGCGGTCAGTGGGAACGCAGCCTAACTCGTTATGCACTTAGAACATATATAAATGGAAATAGAATAGCAGACTAAAATGTGTCCGGAGGAAGTAAGAAAGAAAATCATAGTTGCCTCTCTCTTGTGAGTAACTGCTCGAAAATGCGCATGCGCGCCAATTTGACGCATACAAGCATCGTATCTGTAGATGTAGATATATGTAGATACTTTTGCAAATTTTTCTCACTTTTCTTACAGAAATTCAACCACTGCTTTCTGATGTGCTTATTTGATGGAAATCTGTTGATAAATAAAATACATTTATATAGTTAAAGTGTAAAAAAAATATTTTTGATAGTAATTAAATTAAACAGTTCAATATTTAAAACGTTAATATTATTGACATCAAATTACAATAAATTAAATGCATTTTTACTTACCGTAAATAGGAAACCGATTTGTCCTTTCTACCACATAAAATGCAAAATAAGCCCATCTTTTGTTTAAATTTTGACAGCACTGCATTCGCAAAAAAGTACGTTTCACAACTTTGGAACCCAACTAAAGAATAAATATTAACATATGACTATAACCTAAGACTATAACCTATTTTCAATGGATAAAACCGGCCAAGCAAACGTAAGCCACACATGCGCACTGTTGAGCAGTTACTCACAAGAGAGAGGCAACTACGATTTTTTTTCTCACTTCCTCCGGACATATATTTCTTTCGAGAACAATAGGCATTCTCCTTCCATTTATATATGTTCTAAGGTTATGCAGTGTCGTTATCGTTACGTTGTCGTTGCGCAGCTTTTTTATACTGTAGGAAAGCTGCACAACGACAACGTAACGATAACGACACTGCATAACGAGTTATAGAATTGCACCACAGGTAATGTTTTCTCTTAGCCTCTCGCTCACACTCACTCAATAGACTTGACCGTCTATGCCCATATTTGGAATTCGTGCGTCTCTCTTTTATGGGGCTCGATCACTGATATATATACACTGGATACGATATTGCCATGCTAAAAGCTTGTCAGCACGGACTAAGGAATAGAGGGACCTTAGAACATATATACCTGGAAGGGGAATAAAGGATCGAGCCTGTGTCCAAGTTGGGTGCGAGAGAGAACCACGTTTTAAAGAAAGAGAAGGGTAGATTGTTACCTCCGACCGCAATGCGCAAGCGCGAATTAGCGAAACGGCGCACAGCGTTAGCGCGTTTTATTGTTTGTAAGAGAGGTTAAGATTAGGAAATGACGGTGTCACCTAAAAAGTTATATTTCAAAGTTATATTTAAAGTTAATTTCAAAGTTTTATTTCAACGTTATATTTAAGAAAAAATGCCAGGCCCATATTGTGTCTTATGCGGTAAACGTGATAAATCGGTATCTTATCATGGGTAAGTAATACTGTAATATTTTGTATAAACAGTAAATTATGGGATTAAATATAACTCTCTCTCTCTCTCTCTCTCAGTACGATTCTTGTTGATAATAAAAATTTAATATTAATTTTATTCTTTCTCAATAGATTTCCGAAAAACGACGAATCTCGTAAGAAGTGGCTGGATTTTTGTGGCATTGATGAAAATGTTTTAAACACAGCTACTAAACTGTGTTCAAATCATTTTGACACTGTCCGACATTACTTATCAGTTATTCAATCATTGTCAATTGTATCTCAATTAAAAATTACATTTACAGTTTTAAACGGCGCGATGAGCGTGGAGCGTGACGTGTGGCGTCATCCGCGCTTGCGCATTGCGAGCATAGGTTAAAAGCTATCTTTCTCTCTCGTACCCAACTTAAACACAGATTTTTACCATGGAGAACAATAGCAATTCCCCTTCCAGGTATATATGTTCTAAGAGAGGGACCGAGTCTAAAGTCTTAGTTTAGGCGAGAGGGGATGGTAACTCAAGCGTGCGGGGGGGACTGCTTTCCGCCATATTGATGTAGCGATTCTCACACAGAGATTCTGTGTCTGTGACATGGTTACACTCGTGTAGTGGTGCCACGAGACATAACGAGTGACAAGCGTAAAGAGGTTAGGCGGTGATTTTGTTTTATTATTGTTGTTATTGTTGTTTATTGTTGAAAAGAAAAATTATTTTACATCTAACAAGAGAATAAAATATATTAATTAGTTCCAATTCTTATTTCTTAATTCACGCATTAATTTATTCTATTCTTTTTATTTTTAAAATAAATAATTCCAATTTCTTATTTATAATATTTAATAATTATTCCTATTTCTATTTTGTTTATTGTGCGCAGGATCTGACTTTCATTTCTCACACGTACGCAAATAGTGAGTTCTATGTGTGGTGATTACTAAACGAATATGGCGGCCCCCCCCGCCGCAAACGTGCCCCACCGGTACAGCTTGTGCTCCGTCCCTCTATTCCTTAGTCCGTGCTTGTCAGTCATGAAGCCACTTCAAGTCAGCGCGACATCTGGCCTGCGGTCACTGCACTAATATTTAGTTCATGTGTGGGAAATCTCATACATAATAGATACGTGTTGCAGCGTCGTGTGTGTGAGTGGAATTAGTGCATGGTTTTTAGTTTTAATTAGTGAAGCAATGGGGTAAATGCGCGCTTTGCAAATCCAAACGAAAAAGTGGCTCAAGTGTTAGCTACCACAGGTAAATATATCATTGCATATATTTTTCAATATCAATAATAATGTATAGACTTTGACAGTTACAAGTTAGGTTATGAACAATAGGCCGTTGATAATATTTCAATAATTGCCACGATTGAGTCTTATGGTATCAATGTATATACTAATTAAAATACTAACAAAAATCCACTTTTAATCATGTCATAGATTTCCAAATAATGAAGAATTGTGCCAAATGTGGCTGAAAAATATTGGTAGAACGGAATGGAAACCAAACAAGCACGCTACAATTTGTTCTGCCCATTTCAGTCCCGATTCTCTTGATCCAAGGTTTGGTAGAGTTTTTTTTAAAGAAAAATGCTGTTCCTTTAGTCATTGAAGATAATGGAAGGCTATTACATACGAAGGACTCAAAGAAAATGAATATTGATGTGGAAAATAGATCTCGTGACATCGATTGTATTCCTAGTGCAAATAAAAGTACGTACCTATTATATCTTTATTAAATAGCAATTTACACATTTGAAATAAGCAGTGCAGTGCTTGTATATAATCAGGGATTGTAATGTCAGTCGAAACATCTTTATTATTTAGTATGTAGATACATGTATTAATTAATTTGTATGCGGACACTTTTCATTAAAAGGATAACGAAACATAAGGTGATATGTAAAAAAAGTAGAACATTAAATATGATCATTAACAATCATAACATTGATATGATATCGTGTGCTTGCAGAAGCAAAAAGCGGTGTACCATTGGCGGAACTAATCATAGAAGATAATCGAATACTGCAAGAAGTAAATGTGCAAAACGAAGAATTGAAAGAAACTTTATCTGCGGGTAATTAATAATCATATTATCCATTATTGTTACAAGTAGCACTAATTAATCAATTAAAATTGACATTTATTTCAAATTACAATTGATATTAAAATGAAATATTGAATTACAGTAAATGTTTAAAAGTGAAGTACAATAACATAAAAAGTTTAAAATAAAAATAAAAAAGAATAATTACATTTAATTAAAATAAAACTGAAGTCAAATAAAATGAAAATAAAAAAAAAATTATGCAATTGAGTAGAAAATAAAATAAAATGTTTAAAATTACATTAAATTAAAATTTTCAAATTTATATAATTATTAATGCATTTAAGTACAATTATTAATTAATTCAAATACTGTAACCAATTCTTTGTATTCATTAACTTGACTCGAAAAGGTATCGTACTAATAATTATGTACTACATGTTTCTAATGTCTGTGTTATGCTGTCCAATATTCAGGGTCTGTAACCATTGAGAGTATAGTTGGAGGTGCATTATCAATGTCCTCTTCGTCTAAAGAAGAATTAGCTAATAATGCGGCTAATAATAATGCACAAAATATGCAACACGACCACCATTATACAGTTACTAAGTCCGCGAAGAGGAAGTTAAACGCAGCACAGAAAACATTGAAGGCATTAAGGCTGGACAGAAAACGACGACAACAGCAAGTGAGACGTTTAAAGAAAACCGTCATATCGTTGACGTGATAAAAGTTCTAAAGAGAGGTAATATGCTACAACAGAATGATCTGTACAGCGTAGCACCTTTTGAAAACACGACTTTCGAACTATTAGCACGCATGTTAAAAAATAAAACGAGAGGAAAACTAACTCGCGATAAATATCCCGCTAAATTAAGATGCTTTGCTCTCACTCTTCACTTCTATTCTCCTAGAGCGTATGATTTCGTTAGAACAACTTTTGAATTAGCCCTACCTCATCCAGATGTATTGAGAACATGGTATAAGAATGTAAATGCGGAACCTGGATTCACTGAAGAATCTTTTGCCGTTTCAAAATTCAAGGTAGAACAAGTTGCTGACGAAGGAAAAAAAATTGTTTATGCACTATTAATGGATGAGATGGGCATAAAGAAAGGTTGCCAAAGGGGTCGAGATGGAAAGATAAGAGGACATGTTAATCTCGGAGGAGGTTTCGAAGGAGGCGATGACGTGCCTATTGTAAAAAATTGCTTAACGTTAATGGTTGTGCCCTTAGATGGTAATTGGAAATTGCCAATTGGCTATTTTTTGATTAACGGGTTATCAGCCGAAGCAAAAGCGGGTTTAATCAGGGAGTTCTTTGTTAGGCTTCAAAAGATCGGCATCGTAATTTGTTCCTTGACCATGGACGGTCCTGTAGATCATTTTTCTAGTTATTACGTTTTTGTTATTATTATGTTAACACTTTAATGCATGTACGTAAATACAAAGAAGCTGTGATACAAAAACAAATTATACATATATGTACTTCTTCTTCATTTACAGTAGCACTATTTTTGACTTTAACATATGTTCCTACAAAACAATATTTTTTGCAGATCACTAATCTCATCATTACGATGGAGTTCCGGATAATTATTGTGTCCACTGGTCCGAGATAAATAATATCAGTGTTATTTTGTAATCAAATTAAAATTTATCACGGTTCCGAATACGTCCACATTGGACTGAAACCGTAACAGAAAACCATGATACTAAGATTATTTCGACTTGCTGAATTCTGTACCGATCATTTACGGGGAAATGCACTTGTAATAAAAAAATACATGAATAAAAAAATGCGTGAATAAAAAATTTAAAATAAAAGTTTAAAATTTATATCATTTTATTTTATAAAATACATTATTACATATTTTATTTTATTCTATAATAATACATTATATTTTTTATTTATTTATATTATAATTTTAATACTGTTTGTAAAATAAAGAATAAAAAAATAAAAGTTTCGCCGAGTCTGACGTCAGACGGATCGTGCACAGGGGCCTTTTAAACTCATCCGCCTCTTGACACTTTTGAGCATGTTCTTGGGTCGTTGCATATATGTATTTTTTACTTAAGGGGGTAGTTGGGAACTAGTGCAATAAGTTAGAATGAGACATTTGTATATGTATACTTATTATACTCCAAAAAATTTGGCCAATTTGATTTATTTTAAGGGGGTAGTTGGGTATGAAATTTTCAAAAAAATCAAATTTCCAAATACATCATTTTCGTGCACCAAATACATGTAGAAATATGGTAATGAACGTAAATTTCGTGGAACCGATCAAAAACAGGTCGAAAATAGCAACACAATGCGAGGTCCTCCGAGCGTTCGGCGTATACCTGCGGCGCGGTCGAACAGCTGGCGCTCTCTTCCCCTCCTGACGTGAATATTTGGTTTCTTAGCATTTCAGTTTCAGTTGTATGGCAGTTTACCTTTGTGACGGTCGCATTTCTAACGCTGTTTGTACGAAGTCCTGTAAATTTTCGGTCGTGAGTGTGATAAAACATTCCCAAGGAGAACACATAAGTCAAAATGACGTCAAAATGACATCTTTTAAAAGTCATAATTGTATAAGTCATGATGACGTCATTATGGTTCCTGGCAAGGACGATTTCGTGACGTCATAAAGACGTCAAAACAACGTCTTCTTGACTTTTCTCGTGATTTTTTTTCATACATATTATATATAATTAATGAGATACTCATATTTAAGAATATATTGAAAACTAGTTTATTTTTAAATTATTTATTATGTTTTGAGTGACTGTGATGTACATGTACTATAACACTGTATAATATTTGACGTGTAACATAATATTATAACTTTTAAACTTATATATATAGTACGATATTTGTTGAAAGATATTAGACTGCTCTACGACATGTTTTAAAATCAGGGAAAGAAATTCAGCGAGAACAGATGGTACTAAAAAACGTTATAAAAACTTATAAAGTTATAAAGGAACATAAATTATAAAGTAGCGAAGTTACTTAATAAACTGGATAGTATATTTTCTTATAAGAAATCATAGTATATCAATATTTTGAAGTAAAATGTTAAAAGCACAGAATCTCGAGTCTGATTGGGTGTTGTCGATCAGTGACACCGTGCAAGTATTTGCAAGTACGGCCGCGCTTTGAAAAATTCTACAAAAGAAATGCATGAAACGCGGCTAACGTTATGGTGGCGCGCATCTTTGGTTATAAACATAGTTAGTATGCACGCGTACCCGGCCAGACATATCTCTGAGGTATTATTTCCGATTATGATTTCGAAAGGGATAATACCTAATTACTTAGGTCCCTTATACTTTTCTTTGGCTACTTGTGTGAAGCCATCTCTTCATACTGCCTGTGGCTGCTTGAAGATCGCTTTGCGGAAAATTTGTTAAAATAGCACCTGGAAATACCAAAACGACTCAATGAAGTTATTGCCGATCAGATGTATGTATATATGTACGTTTGTTCGATCAGAGTGCAACTTACACTGAAGTGCTTCGTGGAGCGGGGTGCCTTCAATGCCTAATTTGATCGTACCCGATCCTGTCCAATTAAGAATACGCGCAAGTTTGTTTGATATGACTTTTGGTAGTAACTTTCCAACAGCAGATTTTTCTGTATCTGCGCGAGAAAATGAAGCAAAATAATCGACCTAAAAATGTAAAACACGAAATATCACTATTTAAGTAAATCATTAGTTATACGAGGTTACTACTTACGGTAGCATTAAAGTTTATATCATTTTGAAGAAACATCTGAAACGCATTGAATGCCTCGTGAGTCTGGAGGGGCAGCTGCGGCAAATTCTTGGGCCGTACTACTGCCTGCTCTCCAGGAAATAGCTTCCGCAAGATTCTTGCTTGATTAATTAAAACTATATCGATTTTACTGCTCATTTCTTGTAGTACTTCAGCGTTGACTAGTTGTACCGCCGAAGACTTTGAAGTGGCAACAGCTGAAACAAAATTTCGTTTTGCGTAAAAGTCCTGAAAACCTTTTGCGTTTTCTATCATATAACATTTACAGATTTCTGTAGAAGTGGAATTGTTACTTGCTGATTTAGTTTTCATTCTTTGCATATTAATTTCCTGTAATTAAGTATTAATTTCAACTGCCTTGAGTCAAAAAGAATATTCCTTTCGACCTGAGACAATTGAAATCAACACTTAATAATCTCATTGTCATCTAATAACTTAAATATTTCTATTAATTTAAACATGCCTTTGTTTATTACCTTTAAGCGATGAGGTTTCAAGGGCAGAAGCGTCCTTACTGTTTTTGGCGAGCGATTTTATTTCTGATGGTGATAGTGACAATGTTGACAAAGGTAATGGCAATGGTGATGGCAGTGATTGTGATGAAGACGTTGATCGTGATGATAGCTGATTATGTTCAGCTGCACAAAAATAGATTATTGTTAATTATTAGTCAAGGTTGTTGTAAAGCATATAACTTTTGGCGGGGAGGCAGTCTATTAGATTAAAAAATAAGAAAAAAAATCTGAAAAACTGAAGTTATTAGCAGTGTGTAAATTTCTCAGAAAAAAAGGTACTAATTAAATAATTAACACAGTATTACTTTGTCTGTTTAAAAGATACAGTAGCATTTTAACGAGGCGACAGAGATATATTTTCTTAAGTAGATTACCCAATGAAAACAACTTTGTTAAAATGATATCAACTTGAGATATGATATCAAAATGAGTGATCAAAATGATGGTAAAATGATGACAATAATATGATTGCATAACGTCCCATATACTATGATGGTGTTTGATTGTGACTACGGGAATATAAATACACGATTAAAATTAAATTATATTAAATGAGAGCAAAATAAAGGCAAAATATATTACATATAACAGTTTCATAGATAAGCTAGCATTATAAATATGAGTTAAAAAACAATAATTTGAAGCTACGAGCCATCACTTAATACATTTAAAAAAAAGGATTATGCACGTTATATTATGATAATATTTCTGTACCACGCCAAAACAAGGCCTTAAAAATCAAGTTCGAATGACGAAACATTTCACCTTTTAGTCTCTGTCAATAAGTGCTTGATGATGTTTCAGGAAACTCTGGATCCCAAAAACCTTTAAAAAAATTTATTATAAATATTATATAACATAAAAAAGTGATAATAAAATAAAATATACCTTCTGGTGTATTTGGTCGCTCATATTTGTCGCTCATAGTTATTATCACAGGTGCATTTTTCTTGACTGGATAAAATGCAAGTCTCTTCCTTGGTATAAACAATAAGGACGGACTTTTTGACTGATTATTTTCATCGGTACCTAAATTAACAGGACTTAAATTTATTGTATCTAATTCTAATATGTCTAATGTATCTAAATCCAATAATGGGATACTATTGCTTTCTTGTTGTGACATAGCTTCATCCTTTGTTTTTGTACAAGGCGTATTAACTGTTATTTGAAATAAGAAATGGTCACAAAATTACATAATATATACATAATATATAATAATTAAACGATGAATTAAGGCTCCTGGTCCCTGAGCCGAGAACTCTGAGTTGACGGTGGCGACGTACCGTCGCGGTAGAAATAAGAACTCTCTCCAATGAAGAATAAGCGAGAAATGTTGAGAATTGACACGTTTAGAATTATTGCGTAGTATTTCCAAATAAAAAGATATTTGCTTAAAATAACATTACAGATCACTTCAGCACACTTCGAAAATACTTCGAGTTGAAGTTAAATCTACCCTTTTCCCCTGACAGTTAATAAATAGCTATAAAATATGTACACATAAATGACAGTTATGACGTTATATTGACATCATTTTGATTGTTTTCACTGGGTATGATTGAAAATTAGAAAGCCATACCTGGGTCTGCATCATCCATCGTGAAGGAGTGTGAATTTTGAATATCGAAGTTGTCATCAGGTCTATTAGAAGGCCCGGGTGGTGGGGTAAACTCCCGTAAAGGAAGAATTGAAGTCCTTCTTGTCAAGGCTGATTTTTCATTATTATCGTCGCCAACATCTACACTCTTAACGCTGATATCTTCTCTGATATCTTTTATATCACCTCGACCAACAACACTGCTATCAACTGTAGTCAACAAAATGAATTAGTACTCTGGATAAAAATCTTCTCTCATTTGTGATTGTCATAATTGTTCTTACCCAAGCCATAATGCTTATATGTATTTTTAGCACCGCAATGTTTTGCAGCCTGACAAGATAAAGTAGTATTTTTTTCTTGAAACAAATTACTTTTCTCGTTTTCGGTCTGATGCTGATAATGATATTTTCTACTGACGTTACTCTCAGCTGTATTCTGAACAACAATATGTTTTGTACGCTTACTACCTAAATTAATCTTTTTTAGAATTGTGCTGTCGTTTTTGTTCTGTTCTCCAACTACTTGATTCAGAGATTGTTCTGAAAAGGGTTTTCGTTTACGGGACGATACGTTTTTTAATATAGACTGTACTTTGTCTCTAAGAACAGATTTGACGCTAGCATTTTCCTGATCAAGGTCATCTTCGCTGTCGCTGTTTGTTACCACAATGATTTTGCGTCTCTTTGGAGGAACATAATTATCCGAATCCTCTGATTCAAACCGAACAGGTATTTTCTTTTTTCTAGGCCCCTCACAATCTGATACATTTGAATCTATGTTTGTTTCCTCTTCTGCTTTTATTAGACCTTTTCTAGCATTATTATATGTTGCTGAAAAAAATCAAAATATAGACGATATGAAAGGAAAATCACACATATTTTTAATTACAAAATTCTATTGCAATATTATGTGCACAATTGTTAAAAATAGAATATTTATTTTCTTTGCTTTCAAACTTTAGTTCTCGATTCTTTTCAATTCAACATGAGTCATAATTTTTATCAATGACGTAGAATGAAATAATAATGCAAATTAAATACCGATTGATAAATACAAAAAAATGTCGTGTAAAACAATAAACAGTATTTTTTCTAGTCAGCTTCTTTAAATATATTATTACTATTAGACGGCTTTAATAATTCGATAACTGTTAACTACATGAGAAGAAAATCAGTCCAGAACTTGCTAGAATCTTAAGTTGCATCGTAGGTTGACATTAATCAAATGATCTAGTTTAGTTATTTTATTATTATTTTAAGTTGCAAACCCTACAATTTGAACAAATAAATTATTGTAAATACTTCCAAGCCATCCAATGGCGCAACAGTCCGAGTCGGATTGTTAGGCCTCTCCCAAAGTCATGTGCTTGTGGTGCGCACGCAGACTGTACACAAGCACATGGGACCTACAATTTAACGCCGAATCCGAATGATAAAGTAGAGGGAGTTTTTATGCAAGGGATACTCCTGACGGGCTGCTACTCTGTCGAGGAGGAGAAACAATACAATATTATTTATTTTAGTTCTACTAGGACTGGATTCGAACCTGAGATCTTTGATTTAGCAGACCAGTGTGCTGTCTGCTACCCCACGCTTGCTCTTCGTAAATACTTCCAGTAGTCTCAATAAATGTTTTCAAAGAAAAAAAATTATTTACTTATCACAAATTATTTACTTTACACAACTACTCTTATGGATGAATAGTAACATGTATTCATTTATGTAAGAAATTTTTTAAATAAATGTAAAACGAAAATTTCTATTGTTATCTTTCATGCTTATAGATTATATAGTTATAGGTTATTGATAGATTATATTGATACAGATTGTATAGATTATATTGATTAGTAGATTGGACATGTTTCTTCATCAATACTTTTCGTATTCTAGTAATAAATGTGAATTCTTTTTTATCGATGTTGATGACATTTTTTATAACTTAATATTCTTTCAATTCATAATCTAAATTACCCGAAAAATTGTCAACACAACTATCTTTTGTGTGTAATATCTGATATAATGTTGTCAATTAGTAGTACTAAACACAATAATAACTTACAATACTGATGCTTCAATACAATGGGAAATTGTTCCCAATCTGTCTCAGGATCTGTCAGACTCATAACCCATCGCGTTATTTTATCACGTGAACCCTTCTTGGGTGGCCAATATGCTTTATCTGTCCCAATCAGCCACTTAGTAGGTACTATTTCGATCAGATCATCTCCATCCTCCTCCAAAAACTTCACAAGGGAGTACTATAAAAATAAATCCAAAGATCAGTCTCATGAAAATATCCGAACTGTATATGTATCATTATAAATCTCATACTATCGTTAATCAAATTAATTACGATTTGTGCTGTGCAGGAGTGGAATACATAGATAACCGTCACTATCAGGAATCAGTACACATTTTTTGGCGAATTCGCTCAACTTCCAATAACGCTTCGTCCTCTCTAAGTTAGAAACATTTAAAATTCCAAGCAAAGATGAACGTAATGGAAAGTCATAAGCATCGTTTTGTTCCATAAACTTTCGACCTGCTAGCCAAATATTTCTTGCTGGCGTTTGTATTATATTACTTAAGAGAACTATGTCTCCTTGACTCGACACGAAACTCCTATCAGCAATGCTGAGAGAAAGAGTTATTCCTTTCATGGTCAGTGTAGTATACTGCTGGCCATTTTTCAATTCAGGCCAAGGAGCATGTTTCTTGTGAAGTATCACATCATTAGGATCTCTTACTGGAATTGGATTTTTCAGAGTGCCATCAGTCTCAATATCTCTGTGTGCTAATTGTTGCAATGGCTTGTATGTAGAACCGAGTGTTCGAGATATTACGCCGAGATAATTCTCGTACTTGAATGCGGAAAACGTTTCCAGTGAACCGTAGGATCGACATTCTTCAGCTAGATGCGTTATGCTATGAACATTGTACACTACAAACTCCTGTCCAAAAACCTGAGCAGCATGTATCACGAATTCTCTCAAGATATATTCACTTACGTCAATCATAGTAGTTACCAAGAGAGGGCTCGACAATATGTAAATTGCACTTTGCAACATCAGATAAAGATCGTAAATCTTGGGGTCCAAATGATCTTTGAATATTTTAACACCATCATAGAGCAACAGCCTTCTCCATTCCGTTGCCTTATATCTATTGTAATGCTTGAAGGTTCGTGGTTTTCTATTGAATTCTCTAGGAATGTTCTTAGCAATTTCTTGTAAGCTTATAGATATTTCTGTTATTGTACGACGACGCAATCTATAACGGCCAGATCCTTCTACCAGATAATGTATCATCCTTTTAAATACACCCTGATATATCAGATGCATTGGATCGAGTCTGAATTGTGAAATCATACCAGTACCAATACGTTCTAGAGGTGAAATACCAGTGTGGTGTTGTGGGTTTTCCCTAGTGACATAAGATTCATCTGTTCGACGTGGACAGTCCAAATTTGTAAAGGTAAAACGATTTTTAAACCTTTCACCTTCAACTGTACACTTTTCGCAAGAAAATTGTCCTGTGTGGCCCATACATTGCTTAATGAAAGCTCTAGCTGGAGCGTCCAAGATGTAATTTCGTATTCGGAAAGGATAAACAATCCCGCCCAGTTCAAATCCATTCTCATTTAATTCTTCAACTTCCGCAACAAAATCTTCTAAGAACATGTTTATATCCTCCGGTTTTTTATTACCATAGTAGACACCGATGATAAACGGATCTGCTTCGTCACTAAAACTCCCAAGAATCGGCCAAAACTCGCCTTCTGTACTGTTATATAAATTTAATCCATCAATGTTTACATCCATAACTATTTCACCTTTGTCCATTATATAGGCATCAGATAATTTTTGGCGTATGTTAGCTTGAATACCCTTATACCACATCTTTCCTGTACCAATTACTTTCAAAGGAACTTTTCGAGGAGTTTTCAAAAGAGTTTTATAACTTTTGGGTAAAATAGGGAAAAGAGGTTGCAATCTAGAGAGCAACTCATTAATTTTTTTTCTACTCACGCCTCGTAATGCCCACGCTTTAAGTGTTCTTAAAATATAAACATCTCTGTCATACTGCGTGCCAATAACTGATATATTATTGGGATTAATGTTACCAACATAAACATTGTACTCAGAGTCACTATTATTGGAAGAATCATATAAATTCTCCAAGTTCTCATTAATTACAATTTCTTCTCGATCATTATTTTGTTCAAAACTTGCGTCAGTACTGCAATCACTACAGCTATTTTCAGTATTTTCCTCATCACTTATTGCATTATTGTCGTCGATTATTTGGATTGGAGAACCTTGCAGAATTGCTGCATTAATATTTTTTGCGTTCTCATCACTTTCCCCCCGATAAGTATCGGATTCACTATAATTATTTCTGTCTTCATCAATTTCATCATCCGTATCAAATTCCAAATCAGTTTCAGATCTATTAGCATTTGTCAGTCCACACCGTTCTCGTAATTCGTATTGACGCACTTTCTTAGATACCATGACCTTCGCATTACGTCGGATTTTCCGTTTCAGTGATTTTAATTTCTATTAAAAAAAATAAATAAATAAAAGTATTTTAGTTCAAGATTTTACTATTCTTTTATACAATATAATACTAGCATGAGACTTTTATATGCAATTTGAGATAATGTTAAATTTGTTGTGATTCCATAACCTAACCTAACCTGTACAACACAGCTATACAACACAGGCTAAAAATATGATTATATACTCATCGTCAATAAATACTTACATGTTTCTCAGCCATGATGGTCACTATATATTGTTAACAACAATATTAGTAGAATATTCGACTAAACACTTATCAATGTTACGTATTACAATTTTTAATCGTAGCACGTTCAGGCGAGTACAAACCGGTAAATGGTGCGAGCCTAGAAATAACGACGGAAGTATTACGTGCTAGCACGGCTTCTTCTTCTTCAAATTATGACCGTAAAGCAATACTGCATAAATACGGGCCAGGGCGAACCACTCGTCGTATAAGCCGCAAGCGGCGTCGTAAAAGGAAGTTATAAGCCTCGAGAGGTGCCGATACAAAGTTCTGAGCGTAGCCCGCGTAAAAACTTTTATGCCGATTACAGACCAAAAGCTACACGTGATAGAATGAGCGAACGTACAGTTTTCTTGAGAAACCGACACGCGACCACACGCGACCACACGCGACACGCGACACGCGATATACATAGAATGAGCTGTACATACATAGAGCTTCTTCGGCGAAGCTGTACGCTCATTGGATGTCGCGTATCGCTGGTCTGCAGCCGGTATTAGTCAATTCAAATAAGTAAAATTTTTGATGAATAAAGATTTCATAAAGTAAAATCAGTATATATTACACACGCACACACGCACGCACACGCAAGCATGCACGCACACACACGCACGCACACGCATACACGCACGCATACACACACACACACAGCACAAACACACACACACACACACACACACACACACACACACACACGATAATTTTAATTTTTAATTAAGTGCCAGGCAATCTCCTCTCAGAAATTAAAAAAACCGTTTGTAGCGATGCTTCTATAGAAATTCACTGAAACATATTCTTTTTCAGAACAATTTGTGAAACTAATGCTTGAATAATTTATATTTTTGAAAATAAATATAAAAACCCTGAAAGTCAATATATCGTCACGTAAGGATTTTATGACGAGTCATTGTACAGTCATTTTGGACTCATGATAGTGCAGTGATCAAACTCTGATTTTTTCCCATCATTTTGATGTCAAAATGACATCATCTTGACTTTTTGTGCTCCTTGGGATTGTTTACGATGGACAGAAAATGTGGTAGAAATCCTGTAAGAAGACAAGATCGTCCGAAAAGAAAAACGTTTCAGGGCAATCGGTTTACAAGTGAACGTGATACAAGTGATACGAGTGCATCTGCTAAAAAACTTTCGAAATTAAACCCAGACTTTGAAGTAGACGTCGATCAATGTTTGCAGTACTGTATTATAAACTTCGCAGAAGCGATGCAGACTGTAAGAAGTTTCAAACATCCTCCACCACAGTGATGCAAACTTGCAGACCGAAACAGCACGCTCGGTCGGTGGTGGGGATGGAGAGGGGATGACTTTCCGTGAATGCCAGCGCTGGCCGAGCCCACGGAAAGTCATCCCCTCTCCATCCCCACCACCGACCGAGCGTGCTGTTTCGGTCTGCAAGTTTGCATCACTGCTCCACCATTAGATGCACAAATTCAACCTTTCTTGAAACACATCTACGAAGATTTATCTACGGAAGATTTGCTGCAAAGATGTTTGGGAGCTAATACTCAAAATAACAAGGAAAGCTATAATGCTTGCGTTTGGCATTTAGCTCCGAAGCACATTTTTGCCGGTAAAAAAATTGTTGAAATCGCAGCATTCTGTGCCGCATGCACTTTCAACGAAGGTTTTCAACCGATATTAAAAGTGATGGAAGTCATGGAAGTTTGCATTGGGAAAGAAGCAGCCGGGTTTGCGGAGAATCGCGACAACGCCAGAATTGCAGCATCTACTCGTCGCAGCTTTGAAGCGTCCAAGGAACGCAGAACGGAAATACGTAACCAGAAATTGCTCGAAAGCGACTCCTATGAACATACTGAAAGCATCATGTATGGAGCAGGAATTGCCGATTGATAGTAAGACGAATTTTTCAATTTTTACTCACTTTCTCGCAACAAAAACTTTAAACGCGTTTTTCTCGAAACCACTTTTTTTGACATGGGGGACAAGATTGTGAAAAAACTACTGAACGGATTGGGCTGAAATTTTGAGGGGTTGTTCTAGACATGTCTACCTATGGTATATACTACGGATAGAAATATTCATTAACATTTAATATATTTTTTTAAACAATTTAAAGTGAAAAAATTCAAAAGTCCGCCATTTTTTTTTTTACTATCGGGGTAAAAGTTTTTAGTATATACCATAGCCACACACCTACTCTTTCAGAAAATACCCGGACTTTTTGTTTCAAACGACCACAAGCTGCGGAAAAGTGTCCCCCGTGCGAAAGACAGGTCTACTTCGGGCAGCCAGGACACCGCCAGGGTTGCCAAAAACAAAACAAAAAAAATATCTCATATATCTTTTATGAAATATCTTTCAAATGCTATTCGTAACTTTTCGAAAATAAATTTTTTGTGTGTTAAATAAAATCTTTAAAAAATGGTCGTTCACACCCAACTACCCCCTTAACTTATTGCACTAGTTCAGGAGTGCAGCTGAAAAGAACAGACCCCTTGTCGTTGCATAGGGTAAGGTTGGTTTATTAGTACTTCGACCGCAGGCCAGTTGGAGCCACCGGCTGCTTCAAATGGAACTACGTTATTCTGACGATCTCATATCCAGTGTATATATATCAGTGGGCTCGATCCTCTCATTGTGAAGATACGGAGTTAGCAATATAGGAGTATTACATATATGACTTTCACGTGCCACTAAATTAAGCGATTGAAACGACAGATTTGTCGCTCGTAGTCCAGCGGCTATAACCTTATGATCCTCGCACACTGAATGCGATGAGCGATAAGCGATATCCAATGAGAACTCTGCATTACGATGTGACGTATAAACGTAGTAAAACGCTCTCATTGGACATCGTTCTGTCTGGGCTGCGTTCCAATATTCACTGCCAGTACTAAAAATCTATAGTATACGTCACGTATACTATAGATTTTTAGTACTGGCAGTGAATTGGTGCTTTCCATCTAGCGACACAAGTCGACACAAGTGGGTGCTTTCCAGCAAGCAACACAGGCGACACAGTGTGACCACAGATTAATAGACGGATAGCCAATGGTCCCTGTTAAGGCGAGACCAGCACTTCTCACTGGTTTCAGCACCATACGGTAGTTTTCGTAGCGGCCAATACAGAAACTACGTTTCTACGATAAAGCAGATTAGGTTTTCGAACGAAGTTGTCTCTCCCGGTTTGGGTCCCGACTAGATATATCCGATTTTATCGACACATTTCGCCCCTGGTTTGAATCCGGGCTAAAGATTTCGCCCTTGGTTTGAGTCCGGACTAAGTATATCCGATTTTACCCACACATTTCGCCCTTGGTTTGAGTCCGGGCTAAAGATTTCGCCCCTGGTTTGAGTCCAGACTAAGTATATGTGATTTTATCCACACATTTCGCCCCTGGTTTGAGTCCGAGCTAAAGATTTCGCCCCTAGGTTCGAGTCCATGCTAATTAATTACGAGACGAGAGAGAGAGAGAGAGATGAGAGATTTACAACCTTCTCCTTCGCACGCCGTACATCGGTAGCAAATATTTCAAGATGATCGGAGAGAAACAGAGAGAGAGAGAGAGAGAGAGAAGAGACACAGAGACAGAGAGAGAGAGAGAGAGAGACAGAGAGACAGACAGAGAGAGGGAGACAGAGAGAGAGAGAGACAGAGAGAGAGAGAGAGAGAGAGAGAGAGATGAGAGATTTACAACCTTCTCCTTCGCACGCCGTACATCGGTAGCAAATATTTCAAGTGATCGGAGTCGAGAAACCGATTTTCTTTTCCTCTAGTTCAAGATTTTTGTTGTGTTAATAATTAATTAAATAATTTGTTAATAATTAATTAAATAATAAAGAAATTTAAACTTTTGTGGAAATTGACAATTTGTTATTAATTTAAGATTTTATTAATCTAACTCTTTTATTAAAATTATTACATGTATGACTTTTCAACCTGTAATTTAGATTCTTTTTAAGTGACTATTTATTGCAGCAAATTGAATCAGTATTATTAGTTATATAATGTATTATTATATTGTAAAGAAATAAACTTCAGTTTTGCCTCTTAACGGTCGAGCCTTGGATCTTTTTGCTAATCAATGATCTGCGCAATCGCAGTACACAATTAAATACAAGGTGCGCGTCGACACAGTCGAACTTGAAACGCAAATCACCAACATGAAATCAACCTGATTCCAAATGTTAGTGTTAATAATAACCCCCCATCCCCCACATATAAATCATTTATTGCGAAAAATATTACCTCAGCCAGGATTCGAACCTGGAACTCCCCCATTCATGATTTTTCTTTACTATTTAGTAATGCGCGGTCAAGAATGTATTAATTGTTGTTATTATTATATTACTGTTCATATTTTATAACATATAAATAACGAAGTAATATTATAGTTTCATAACTTAGTTTTCTTGCATGTATAAATTAAATTATGTAACTATAATATAAATAGAGTGTAACATCTGTTATATTACATGTTACTCCTAGGTTATATTGCATTAATATTCGGTGTTTGCTGGGCGCGCGCGCGCACACGCACGCACACATAAACACACGCAATACGCGCGCGCGCGCACACACACACACACACACACCTACATTGTGTTAATATAAATAAGGAAAAAACCTCTTGAATGTTTCACAGTTATTTAATTAAATATATATTGCAATGAATAGGTTTATGTTATTTTATGAGTGGATTCAGGGAGTGGTACGGTATAAATTTTACTAACAAACTACTTAAAAACTCTTAGTATGTATATATTCATATCCAATACTAATAATGATATAATAATATATGTTATTATTAGTTGATTTTTTCTGTAATCGCTGTCTGGATCCTGCCTGGATTCTGGATTTTCATGTGCGCACCACAGCTTCTATTGTATATATATTATTTTACTGTGATAAAAAAATGAATAAAAAATATATAAGGAATTGAATAAATATATAAGAAAATTGAAGAATATGCATTACACACTTTATATATAGTTTAAGTTATATTACTATAAGGTAACATTACTAAATGATGGCGCGAGTATATATCAATTATATAACAAGTGGCATAGCAGTTATTTAACTACAAGAGTGCTCGGAATTAGTTGCTCATTTCGAGCCGATTCCCGAGGCGACGCCTCCTATTCCCCCACTACCGCTCGACGCTCGAGCAGACGCTGCGGCCGAGCCGCCGACAGCGTGTCTATTGCTTTAACTCAGGAACGTCTCTAAAGAAAAAGAAAGCTAGGACCTTTTATATCATTAGTAATATTTTCCTAAAGAAATCATTTCTGCTTTCATAATAAATAATTAATCGAAATGTTATTAATATATTATGTAATGTATTATACAATACATATTATATACATTATAATAATACATTTATTAACAATATACAGGGTGTTTGATAATTCGAACGTCAACCGTAAAATGCAAGTAGAGTAGGTTAAACTGAGTAGAAAAGTCCTGTATCATTTTGCGATTTTCGTAATAATTAATGAGATATTAATTAAAGAAGATCGACCAATACGCGCGAATCTAAGCGCGCGGCGAGAAGAGACAACCCACGATTATTGTGTAGCGTTTGAGTACGCGGGGAGAAGGAACAGCCTACCGTTATTGTCTAGCATTTTAGCGCGCGGGGAGAAGGGATAGTTACAACCATTGTTACGCAATTGTTTAGGCGCGTGACAAAGCGTTGCGAGAAGCGCGTAATACTAGAATACCGCGGCGACCGCCCCGAATCTCGAGTAAATAGGGGGTCAAATATGTCAAATTATAGCGTTTTCTAGTATCACCTGTATGATACTACGCGCGCGTGTGTGTGTATGGGTGTTTGGGTGTGTGTTTGTGTGTGCGCGTTTGTTCGTTTAATGATATTTTCTTTTTGCAACAGAGCATTTATTATTGTAGATCAGTGCTCGGAATTAGTTGCTCATCTCGAGCCGATTCCCGAGGCGACGCCTCCTATTCCCCCACTACCGCTCGAGTGGTTTTCCCAGTAGGTCTACCACTTAAAAAAAAACGCATCCACAATAGTACCTCAAGGGTGATGTGGAAAGCTATTGTAAAAATTTTAATTTAAAACTTTAAAATTTTAATTATTATATATTTTTAAAAATGTATTATTATAATATATATAATACGTATATAAGAGATTATATACATAAAATATTAATAACATTTTGATTAATTATTTATTACAAAAGCAGAAATTATTGTTTTAGGAAAATATTACTAATGATATAAAAGGCCCTAGCTTTCAATTTCTTTAGAGACGTTCCTGAGTTAAAGCAATCGGCGGCTCGGCCGCAGCGTCTGCTCGAGCGTCGAGCAGTAGTGGGGGAATAGGAGGCGTCGCCTCGGGAATCGGCTCGAGATGAGCAACTAATTCCGAGCACTGTTGTAGATTTAGCATAGTCAGAACTGACATATCATAAATCAATTTTTTGTTCGGCAGATTGATGTGATACACATATTATTCCATTAATTCATCTATGATTTCAAAGTATTGACTTTTTTATTATCTACTTCAAGAGTTCAATTCGTTATTAATAAACATTAGTCCAGTTTACAATTTATTTTTTATCATCAGAGTTTTCTGCGTATGTGAAATAACGTGTTTTATTTATGACTTGCATTCTTGGAATTCAATACTAGAAATTAAAAATTATTGTATAAATAAAAATGCCTGGTATTATTTGTTTAGGCTGTCAACGGCAAAAAAGAGGCAAATCCGATCATTTTTATTCTGTCGAAAGTATTGAAAATTCTTTAACTGTTATTAATAATTTACGAAAGACTGAAACCAATAAGAAACGTAAATTGAATGAAATTCCTGATATTCTTCCACAAAGCAAAATCTGTAAAACTTGTTATAATATGTCAAAGACATTACTGTTACCCACTAATGTCGTTCCTAATGAACCTGATTTATCCATTTATCGCAAAGGATTAAGTTCTCATAAACTATGCACATTTTCTTGCAAATGTGTTGATTTGATTGTAGTACCGAACAATCTACGGTTTGATTTGATCATTAATTATAAATTCTTTGTTCCACTTGGTGCGCGTATGTGCAGTGAACATGTAGGTGTTGAAAGCTATTGGCCATTAGTTAAGACAGGAACAATAACTGGGGAAGAACACACGATGATCAGTGATTTTTTACGTGAATACTGCATATTGCATAAATGCAAAAATGTAGTATTTGATTTTGACGAAATTGATTCAATTGACGATACAACTTTTAAGAGTTGGTTTGCTTACGAAAAAACGAGTTTAAAACCATCTGTAATTTTGCACAAAATTGTGAGCCATGTCACGTAGGGGTTTTTCTATGCAAACTCCGAACAGGCCTGTCCAATGAACAAATAGCTTCTTTGTTCGGAGTTTGCAGAGAAACAATCGCCAATTATATTCGCTCTGTAACTAATGATTTATTCATCAATTTGGTGCCGAAATTAATAAATAATATCGATCGCTCTGTGTTGCTTGAGCATAATACTCCAATTGCAAAAAAACTCTTTGACATACAAGACGAAGAAGCATGCGTCATATTCGATGCTACTTATCGTCTCGTTCAAAAATCAAAGAATTTTTCTGGTCAAAAACAATTATGAGTGAACAAAAAAAAATGCCTCTGATGAAACCCATGGTTGGCTGTACACCGGATGGTTGGGTAGTTTTTGTTCTTGGTCCATTTGATGCTAAGCATAATGACGCGACAATATTGGAGGATTGTTTCAACAGGTACGCAGAGCAAATGAGTGTTATTCAGGAAGGCGATGTTATTTTGGCCGATCGAGGTTTTCGTGACATTGAAGAATTCCTCGTTAACAAAAAATTGCGAGTTTACCTTCCTGGACTTGGTCAGTTGGATACTTTGGACTATCAGTTGGATACGTTGGATAATCGAACAAGTTTTTGGTCGGCTTAAACAGAAATTCAAATTGTTTGCTCATCCGGCCCACAATGCAACTCTCAATAATGATTACACCGGCACACAAAAAAAAAAGTGGTCTGTACATTTGACTAGACCCACCTAAGCTTATGTATTTCGATGCGCGGATTCCAAATCTGTAGTCTGTTTTACCCGTACACCCTCAAAATTTTGAGTAAATTGCAAAAAACCGCAAAAAATGGCAAAAAATCGCGAAAAATCGCAGTTGTGCGAATGGAAAAATTTTTCTCGAACTATATCAAGTATATTTTTTATGTATTTTGATGCGCTGAATCCAAATCTGAAGTTGATTCATCTCGTTGACCCTTCAAATTTAGAGTAAATTGCGGAAAACCGCTAAAAATATTTAAAAAATAAAAAAAATAGTCATGAAGTAGTAGATAATATCAAAAAATAGTATTGTTCTTACTCACAGTAATGAACTAAATATGATTCCTTTCAAATTATGCTATAAAATTTATAGATTGTAATTAAATTTAAAAAAAAACGATCTTCATTAAGTTTACACTGTTCTTCGCTTATATCGAACTCTTTTCTCTTCGAATGTTCTATGCAATGGGTTTCTCTTCTCCAAGTTGAAAAAGGGGATTGTCGATGGTCCACAAATTCGGAGTTTATTTGAAGACGGAAATTTTATCGGACAAATGGATGACACTGAGGAAGCAGCTTGGAAAAGTTTTAAAAATGTTTCACAGAATTTTTTGGGAAATAATAAGAGTGAGAATTACGAGGAATTGGTTGAAGAGTTATTGGAAAATTACAAAAATTTGGGTTGCTTGATGAATCTCAAATTGCACTTTCTTCATTCTCATCTAGACTACTTTCCACAAAACCTTGGAGACTACAGTGAAGAACAAGGAGAACGATTTCACCAAGACATAAGTGAAATGGAGAATAGGTATCAAGGAAGGTGGAACGTCAACATGATGGCAGATTTTTGCTGGACTTTGAAGAGAGAAGTAACCACAAATAATAAAAAACGAAAGAGAAACCCATTGCATAGAACATTCGAAGAGAAAAGAGTTCGATATAAGCGAAGAACAGTGTAAACTTAATGAAGATCGTTTTTTTTTTAAATTTAATTACAATCTATAAATTTTATAGCATAATTTGAAAGGAATCATATTTAGTTCATTACTGTGAGTAAGAACAATACTATTTTTTGATATTATCTACTACTTCATGACTATTTTTTTTATTTTTTAAATATTTTTAGCGGTTTTCCGCAATTTACTCTAAATTTGAAGGGTCAACGAGATGAATCAACTTCAGATTTGGATTCAGCGCATCAAAATACATAAAAAATATACTTGATATAGTTCGAGAAAAATTTTTCCATTCGCACAACTGCGATTTTTCGCGATTTTTTGCCATTTTTTGCGGTTTTTTGCAATTTACTCAAAATTTTGAGGGTGTACGGGTAAAACAGACTACAGATTTGGAATCCGCGCATCGAAATACATAAGCTTAGGTGGGTCTAGTCAAATGTACAGACCACTTTTTTTTTTGTGTGCCGGTGTCAATGTCTTCAAATTGCTTTTGCATTTTTAAACCTTTTTCATAAACCTATTCACAGCGATAAGGTGTATCATGACATTGTCGACGTAATGAAATCTCACTTAAACGTTCCAAACATTTTAAAGAGAATTGTGGAAGAATTCAATTTATCCCAAGTTAGATCTCCATACATTGAAGTAGAATATGCACCAATTAACAATGAAGAAAACAATAGACTTCTTCGGTTTCCTCATCTTTCGACAAATGATCTGTATTACTTGAGTCTTGGACCATACCAGCTGACTAATTCAATTTCGTATTTTGCAGAACATGAAAATGAAGGGATTTTTCTAGTTCACAAGTTTCAACCTGATAGTAGACACCGAACAGCAGCTATTAATTTTACAAAATATAGCATTGCTATTCAAGATCCATTACTTGTAAAGGCTTATATGAAATCACGCTTTCGTGGTGGAAAGCATCATCATATTTTCGTTCTTGTAGATAGAGCTGAAACTGGACGGAATTCGATAAAAGAATATTACTGTACTTGTGAAAGTGGAGCAAGAACTGTTGGTTGTTGCAGTCACATTATGACAGTTGTTTGGTACCTTGGATATGGCCAGTACAACGGTGTATCGATTCCAAATCCAGAAATATGTGATGTTTCAATAACAATTAATAAGCGAAAGACTCATGAATAGTGAAGTTTCGTAAAAGTAAGAAAGGGTTTGGAGTCGGCATAAATACTGCGGGAGTGACGAACCGCGGGGTCCCAATCATTACTTTATACACATGAGCGAATTAACACACACCCACACACACACACACGCACGCACGCACGCAAGCACACACACGCGCGCGCGCGCGCTCGTGAGAGGCGAGGGGATTACTCACGATAAACCAACACCCCGATGGAATCAGACAACTGCCACGTCCCCGTCGTTGATTCTGGATAATACTAAGAGCAGGAATTAACACACACACACACACAAGCACACACGCAGCACACACCGCACGCACGCACGCACGCATGCACGCACGCACTCACCCACTCACTCACTCTGTAGATCTGGGAAGGACCTGGAATAGGTAAAAATACGGCAAGAGGGCCGTACCGAAGATTTTCTTCACTATGGATAATTATGCGTACGTTACACACTCATGCACGCATACATGGATGCACACACACGTAAGCACGCATACGTATACACACAACTTCCTCACACACCTTACAAAATATTTAAATTCAAACACGTGATACCCATGAGACTATTTGTCTTTGAAAATATTTATACCGGTGATAGAAGAAAACGCCGCGATTTGACATATTTGACCCCCTATTTACTCGAGAAGGAATTCTCGTCTCAACTTGAAATTTTTTTCTTGTTTTTATCTCACCGTAACTTAACTTTTGGCACTATAATCAATCCAAATTTCGATTGCTAAAAAAGGGGCACATTTTGGCGTCACTCTTTTTACATCTTATGTCATAAGATGAAGATAAAATAGAAAAAAATCGAAACATTCAATAAGTAAAAATTTTATTCTGGTCTTCTCGGTCGTTTGCATAATTCTACGAAGGATGATATCCATAAAAATTATTGAAGTACTCGTTCTCATCTCATACGATGAGGCATTCCTTTATAAATATTCTTTTACAAAATGATGTAGAATTTTTCGCGATAAGATGTGAAATAGCATTACATAATATATTCATAACATTTCGATTAATTATTTATTACGAAAGCAGAAATTATTTCTTTAGGAAAATATTACTAATAATATAAAAGGTTCTAGCTTTCTTTTTCTTTAGAGACGCTCCTGAGAGACACGCTGTCGGCGGCTCGGCCGCAGCGTCTGCTCGAGCGTCGAGCGGTAGTGGGGGAATAGGAGGCGTCGCCTCGGGAATCGGCTCGAAAAGAGCAACTAATTCCGAGCACTGATATAAAGAAATATAGAATTTTTCATTCGTCATCTTGAATCAGCCATATTAGATCGTTAATTTTACAATTCTTACCCCGGATTTGTAATCAGCGATCCAAAAAACCTGTGAGTACTGAGTTTCATCCCAATCAAGGAACTTTTTGCATTTTGCCCGCCATATTGGACCCGCCATTTTAAATTTCTAAGTTTTGAGTTCAGATTCGTAATCAGCGACCCCAAAAACCCCTAAATATAAATTTTTAAGTCAATCGTTGGTAAGGAAAAATGTATGCTTCAAAGAGTTAAATTAATATCCATTAAAAGGATAATTGGCTTACGGGTTCGAGAGTCTCCAACAATATGAGTTTGAGGTACATTGTAAGATTTATAAGAATATTGATTTGTCCAAACAACAGAGAGGTTTTAATTATTTAAAGGTAAAGAGAAATGCGGAAGAAACAGGTGAGTTTGTTGTTGGTATCGCACTTGTAGGGGAACTCTTCAGGATTAGTGCATGAAGTAAAGGAAAGGTCCAAATATTTTGTTATTTTATTATTATCTTATTTATCGTAGTAGGGGATAAATATCCATCGCTCGAAAATAGTCACTAAAGTTATCTCTGCTCAAATTTACTGGTTTTACTAGGACACTGAAGTTGAAGAATGGCTTTAAAATGGGATCCTTTAAAATGGGAAGTTTGAAAGCAAGTATCTTTCAATTAATTGTTCCTAGAAAACAAGTATAGCAGATTCTGGAAAAAATATATTATAGGTCTCCATTAGGAGAACATTTTGGGGTCAATAAAATCCTGGAGAAGATTCGTAAGCGCTTTTATTGGGTCACTTGCAAACAGGATGAAAATTGATGTAGTTCTTGTAGTTTGTGTTTAAAAAGAGGTCCCTCAGAGAAAGAGAAGTCCCCGTTGCAAATTTTTAATGAAATCCCATTCAAGAAATTACAAATGGATCCTTGATTCTACTATAATTATATCTGGAAATAGATACCTCCTTGTCCTCGTAGACTTTCCAAATGAGTAGAGGCTTTCCTTTGAAGAACATAAAGACAAAAATAGCGGCAGAGGTTTTTAATCGAGTCATCTCTAGACACGGAGTACATTCGGAAATCTACACGGATCAAGGGAAGAATTTCGAATCAAGATTGTTCACAGAATTGATGAATCTCCTTGGAAGAAAACAAGAATGATAGCCTTTCATCCTCAATTAGATGGTCGAATGTATGACAACATCAGACCATCACTAATTGTTGAGAACCGAAATCATCGGGAGTTTTAGAAATAAGTCTATATGTAGATATATATCTGTGTATTTCTCATTGTTGTTAAATTCCAACGTATAATCCGGGCGAAAGCTGCGATCACGTGAAGTGAGTCCTAGTACGAGAGATCATTCGTACATTCTTCGAGCCGCGCCACTTCCTCTCCTTCCGCCTGGTGCAGGTACTCATGGGGCACGGCTACTTCGGTGAGTACCTGCACCGGCTGGCTCGTCGCGAGCCGACGACGAGATGCTCATTGTGGTGCGGCGGAGGACACGACGCAGCACACTCTGGAACATTGTGTCCGGAGTGGACGGGCCGTGTCTTCATAGACAAGGTTGGCGAAGACCTCTCGCTGTCGGCCATCGTGTCAAAGATGGTCGACAATGAGGAGGCTTGGAAGGCAAGGGTCTCCTTCTGCGAACAGGTCATGTCGCAGAAGGAAGTTGCGGAGCGGGAGAGCAAGGCCGACCTCGGCGTCCATCCCATCCGCAAGAGACGAGGGGGAGCCAGGAGAAAGGCGTATGCCCGACTCCAGTAGCGGTTCCTCCTCCTTCTTGGTCGCTGGGAGACGCACGCGGGAGCGACTGTACTAGCGACCCATGAGGTAGGCACTGCGACGGCGCGTCCGCACCGCGACGTCTGGGTGCACTACAAGGACACTAGCATGAAGAAAGGACACCACCTGGGGGAGGAAAGTGTCTTCTTCCCCCCGTGCCTAGGGAAGGGGTGTTGTGTCTGGAGTAGGCACAAGATTGAGGATCGTGGGTGGGGTAGCGTTGGGGGTGTCTTTAGACATCTTCAACGCCTTCAACTCCTTGCCCTGGGAATGTATTAGGAGGGGCACTACACCATCACAAGATGCCCCCTTACTTGCAGTCCGTCATTTCGGACTACTTCAGGGACAGATATATCACATATACCGGGCGGTATGGTACCCCACACAAACTGGAGAGGGGAGTTCCGCAGGGGTCGGTCCTTGGACCGCTCCTGTGGAATGTGGAGTACAATTGGGTTCTACGGGGATTCCTCCTGCGGAGTGCAGACTTTGTTTACTACGCGGATGACACATTCATTATATCCCGCGGGGAGGACTGGAATGAAACCGCACGGCTTGCATCGGTGGCTACTACTCTGGTGGTGCGCAGGATCCGAATGTTGGGGCTACTGGTGGCGGTCGAAAAAACTGAAACCATTTGGTTTTATGGGTCGAGGAAAAGACCGCCTCCCGACTCCCACATTCGAGTCGAGGAGGTCCGCCTGAGGGTGGGGTCCACTATTAAATATCTGGGTCTCACCCTCGATAGCAGATAGCTGTTTTGCGACCATTTCGCTCAATCCCCGAATTAATAGAAAGGTGGCCAATTTTGGCCTTCTGTCGAACATTGGGGGTCCCAGAGATGGCTGCCTCTATGCGGCGGTGATTAACTTTATCGCGTTATACGGTGCTCCCGTCACAGAGATCTGGAGACCAGTAAACCAACGCTGGCCGTCCTTCTGGCGGCTCAGCGCACGCTGGCTCTCCGCCTCATACGGAGGTACCGTACCGTCGCATTGGAGACGGCGCTAGTGCAGGCTGGGCAGCTGCCCTGGAACGTACAGACCGGAGTCCGCGCATCTCTATACGAATGGCGCTCGCGGCTCCATGCGGGGGGCACCCAGCCGACACCACGAGCGGTGGCGGTCGCGAGCAGCCAATTCCGGCAGCGCGCTATAGAGAGGTGGCAGTTATACCTCCAAAGTTGTAACAGAGGTCTGCGCGCTGTCGGTGCAATCCGTCCAGTCCTGCCTGACTGGATGGATCGCGACCACGGCGGACTGTCCTACAGACTGACACAGCCTCTCAGGTCATGGGTGTTTTGGAGAGTACCTGTGTCAGAAAGCGAGAAGAGCACCACCACCAGATGCCACTATTATGAGGAGGCTACAAACACGGCGCAGCACACGTTGGAGTCTTGCCATCGGGCAGAACTTATAGCGTGGACAGAACAGCGTCGTGTCTTAATAGAGGTTTCAAGCGAGGAGAGGAGGCTTGGTGTGGAGGAGCCGGAAAGAGAGAACCTCTCGCTGCCGGCCATCGTTAAAACGATGATCGAGAGCGAGAGGTCATGGGGCGCAACGACGTCATTCTGTGAGAGCGTGCTCTCGCAGAAGGAGGAGGCGGAAAGGGATCGGGAACGGGACCCTGACGCCGATCCTTGCCAAAAGAGGGGGGGCAGAGGAGGCGACAGTACGCTCGCTTCCTCTAAGATCGCTAGTGTGGAGCAATCCCCTCCCCCTCCCTACAATGAGACAACGAAACAAGTGCGGGAACACTTGGTGGCCGTTAAGCGGCTCGGGGTGGTCCAGGTGGTCCGGCAACGTCGCTTCAGTCGAAGTCAGGGAAGTGACAGAAGGGAGACACACCAGCGCCAGACTCTCCCCTCATCCCTTTTTTAGAGGAAGGTCCCTCCTTGTCGCTCACCGATCTCCCTGTCCCTTCGGGAGGGGAAGAAAGGTGCGAGAATGGGGAACACTGTGTATTGGAGAACACCGGTAGTATGTCTGTTGCATTTCCGGGGTCTCCCAATACGCACGAGGAGGACCACCGTAGGGTTTTAGTCGGTAAGAGTCCAACATAACCCGTTCCCTCTCCCGGGGGACGGGTATCCATGAGGTTTCCCTACGTTAAAAAAAAAAACGGTTGAGGCTCGTCGTCCGTCGAGGCTATTTGGTCGCAAAGGTGCTTGTCCCACCTCCCGTGGTAGTGTCGTTGGTTTAAATAAAGATGCACTTTTCCTTGATTTGACTTATTCACTTATTATTACAAAGTAGAACCGCACGTTACCCTGCCGCTTATTGAGTAAGTTCGTACGTTATCACAAAGGTGACAAAGCCTCGATGCGTTCGGTGCACTACATTATAAGAGCATCGGTGCCCTCGATTCTGTTATGCAACTGCTGACCGATCTTTCTATGAATTCGGATCAGCAGTTGCATTCTTTTGGTGGCCTCGATACACATTTCGGTTATGACCCGATTTGACAATTTGGACTTTGGAAATTTGGTAATCGGCAATTTAGTAATAATGTTAAAATTAATAATAATGTTGAAATGAGTTTGAAAATCAGGTCATAACATCCTTCCTCCTGTGGAAAAAGAAAAACTAAAGTTTTTCGTTATTTTGTACCTTTCGTTTTTTCTTTTTCCGTGTGTCTTAATTTTACGGATCTACACTCCATCTTATATTAGATGACAACTTTGCTTCCGCCGTTTTTTTCCGAAATTCAAGGCTTTATTGTAAAAAACTGGTTATACATTTATGATTCAAAGTATTATCCATCGCTGGTCACTACTTTCTCCCATCTTTCGGGCAGCGTACGAATCCCGCGTCGAAAAAACTGGTCATCTTTTGAGGCGATCCATGAATCAATCCAATTTTTTACTTCTTCATAAGACCGGAAGTGCTGGTCAGCCAGGCCATGTGCCATTGATCGAAACAAGTGATAGGTCAGAGGTAACAACGTGTGGAGAATACGGCGGGTGGGGTAGGACTTCCCATTTCAACGTTTCCAAGTATGTCTTGACCACTTTCGCAACATGGGGTCGAGCATTGTCATGCTGCAAATCACTTTATCGTGTCTCTCGTTATATTGCGGCCATTTGTCTTTCAATGCTCAGCTCAAACGTATCAATTGCGTTCGATACCGATCGCCTGTGATTGTTTCGGTCGGTTTTAACAGCTCACTACGCCGAGCTGGTCCCACCAAATACAGAGCATGACCTTGGAGCCGTAAATATTCGGTTTGGCCGTCGACGTGGAAGCATGACCGGGAACTCCCCATGATTTTCTGCGCTTGGGATTAATGAACCCATTTTTCGTCCCCAGTCACAATGCGATGCAGAAATCCCTTCCGTCTTTGCCTTTCAAGCAACTGCTCACAAGCAAACAAACGCCGTTCAACATCTCTCGGCTTCAACTCGTACAGCACCCAATTTCCTTGCTTCTAAATCATTCCCATGGCTTTGAGGCGTTTTGAAATGGTTTGTTGAGTCACTCCCAATGATCGTGCCAATTCTTCTTGATTTTGACACGAGTCTTGATCAAGTAATGTCTCCAATTCTGCATCTTCGAAAACCTTCTCTCTTTCATACAATATGCGTTCGTTTGGATTTTTTCTATATTTTTTTGCTTTTTCTTAGGCATACTGTTACTATGCTTATGATGCTAGTTATTACAATAATCATAGTAATAGAACTTACGGGGTATATCACGTATTTGCTATGCCAGTCTTCGACGTCAAAATCACCGTTCTTGAAGCATTGAAACTACTCACAACACGTTTTTTCACTAATAGTGGCCTCACCATAAGTATTTGAGAGCATTCGATGAGCCTCAGCCGCAGATTTCTTCATATTGAAGCAGAAAATTAAAACCTCCTGCAAATGACGAGAATTTGACTCGTAAACTGACATTTTCAATCAAAAATAACTTTATGATGCAGACACAAATCGACTAATGTTTCTATGGGGTTATGTTTACAGATGCCCAAGTTTATTGTATGACGTCTATGATCTATTTATTTCGACCACCACTTCGCTAAAGCCATCTATAGGAAAACGGCGGAAGCAAAGTTGTACACCTAATAGTATACAATATGCGTTCGTTTGGATTTTTTCTATATTTTTTTGCTTTTTCTTAGGCATACTGTTACTATGCTTATGATGCTAGTTATTACAATAATCATAGTAATAGAACTTACGGGGTATATCACGTATTTGCTAGTGAATACACTATGTTCGTTTCTTCCTAATTCCTTGTTGATTTCGTCCAGGCTTAAATCTAGCTCTACTAGTTTTGTTGGATTAATTATAGGTTCTAATTTTATTTCTTTGTCGTGTCTTTTGTGTTTTTTGTGATTGTAAGGTTGAATTTGAGTAAGTGTTTTTGTATGTATTTTGTGCCTATTAGTTTCTTTGTTTTTATGGTTACACCTAGTGTGGTGAGTTTACAATTTCCGTTATGTTTTATTTTTCCTGTTTTCTTTATTTCTATCTTTTCCTCTACTTACAAGTAACACTACTCAACTTTCACTCGCCGATTTTTTTGTAACTTGGTATACATATACTATATCGAAAAATATTTGACACGTATTTTTTTATATCGGCCCAAAATGATATTTAGGGGTTAAAAACATCCTTTTAACCCTTTAACGACCAAATTTGCACAATTTGTCTTTTGTAGACAAACAAATTTTTTAAAAAATTGAGACCTCCATATCCGACTATTTGTGAGGTCGCTCTTTCGAATGGCGCAGTTAAAATTTTCAAAAAATGACGTTTAACAGTGTTTTTTTTCCAAAATAAGTGACGAAAACGCGATTTTTCGGCTACTTTTTTTTTTTTAATGCAATTTTCACTATAATACCTGTTTCTGATCATCTTCTAACCAATCAGAAACGTGTTATCGATAATTTTACTTCAAAAATATGCTTTCACATATTTTGAGTTTTGTCGATTTGGATTTTAAAATGGCGTCTGAACGCCAAAAATTTTTCGAAATTAAGGAATTTTTTACATTCAAATCGACAAAAATCAAAATATATGAAAGCATATTTTTGAAGTAAAATTATCGGGAACACGTTTCTGATTGGTTAGAAGATGATCAGAAACCGATATCATAGTAAAAATTGCATTTTATTACTCACTTATTTTGAAAAAAAAAACACCGTTAAACGTCATTTTTTGAAAATTTTAACTGCGCCATTCGACAGAGCGACCTCAAAAATAGTCGGATGTGGAGGTCTCAACTTTTAAAAAATTTTGTTTGTCTAGAAAAAACGATGTTGAAATCCGTGTGCAAATTGTGCAAATGTGGTCGTTAAACGGTTAAAAATCTACATTACGAAAGGGTCAATCAAATTATTTTAAAAAATAATTGGTCAATTACCTCACAACACGGTGAACAGAGTTTTCCAGATTGTTGTGATTATATATCTGAAGTTCATTTTTAAAAATTCACAATGACGGGTGACGATTTTTTTAAAAAGTCAGATACGTTTAAAACTTATCACTCTAGGGTTTTTAAGGTCGTTGGTCACAACGATCTGGAAAACTCTGTTCACCGTGTTGTGAGGTAATTGACCAATTATTTTTTAAAATAATTTGATTGACCCTTTCGTAATGTAGATTTTTAACCGTTTAACGACCACATTTGCACAATTTGCACACGGATTTCAACATCGTTTTTTCTAGACAAACAAAATTTTTTAAAAGTTGAGACCTCCACATCCGACTATTTTTGAGGTCGCTCTGTCGAATGGCGCAGTTAAAATTTTCAAAAAATGACGTTTAACGGTGTTTTTTTTTTCAAAATAAGTGAGTAATAAAATGCAATTTTTACTATGATATCGGTTTCTGATCATCTTCTAACCAATCAGAAACGTGTTCCCGATAATTTTACTTCAAAAATATGCTTTCATATATTTTGATTTTTGTCGATTTGAATGTAAAAAATTCCTTAATTTCGAAAAATTTTTGGCGTTCAGACGCCATTTTAAAATCCAAATCGACAAAACTCAAAATATGTGAAAGCATATTTTTGAAGTAAAATGATCGATAACACGTTTCTGATTGGTTAGAAGATGATCAGAAACAGGTATTATAGTGAAAATTGCATTAAAAAAAAAAAAGTAGCCGAAAAATCGCGTTTTCGTCACTTATTTTGAAAAAAAAAACACTGTTAAACGTCATTTTTTGAAAATTTTAACTGCGCCATTCGAAAGAGCGACCTCACAAATAGTCGGATATGGAGGTCTCAATTTTTTAAAAAATTTGTTTGTCTACAAAAGACAAATTGTGCAAATTTGGTCGTTAAAGGGTTAAAAGGATGTTTTTAACCCCTAAATATCATTTTGGGCCGATATAAAAAAATACGTGTCAAATATTTTTCGATATAGTATATGTATACCAAGTTACAAAAAAATCGGCGAGTGAAAGTTGGGTAGTGTTACTTGTCAGATATATTGCTGACTACACAGCTTTTCGTTTTCGGGAAAAATATCAGTCCTTAGGGACTACCACAGAATTAGTACCCAATGCAAAAAATGATTGGATTAATTTTCTCTCAAAGGGGAAGCTGACAAGTCCTTCCGATATGCTATTTGAAATGGCTAAAAAGTAATGAACTATATTTTTGAAAAGTACCATGGTTCTTTTATTCACAAAGGACCGTAGATTTTCAAAAATGTGGCAAATTTAGTTGTCGCTGAAAAAAATACATTTTCAGAAATACCATTAGAAGTATTGCTGTGCCTAATTCGCACAAGAACGTTTATACGTATTCGTAAAATTAATAAACATTTATCGGTTAATGCATATCGTAAGAAAAAGAGAAAAAAATGAGAAAATTTGTAAAAAAATAAAATAAAACCTTTATAAAATAAAATAAACATTGATGAAACAACAAAGCTAATGAAATATGTATTTTTTTATGCATCATCTACTTCTAGTACAATATTTTTCTGCAAGTTTCGTAAAATCGTTGAAATCCATAGAATGAACATTACTTCTACATTTAAAAAATGTATTTTTGCAATTTATATATAGTAATTTTTTAAATAAAAAATAAACGTTGCGCAAAAACATATAAAATATTACTTTTTTCTTTTTATATTTGTACAAAATAATTGCACTTTGTGAGACACTTTGTGAGAATTGCTTATATCCGATCTAGACTAAAGGATTCTACTTGTGGCTAAATAATTTGATGAATAAAAATTATACTAAAATTGGTTGTTTTTAATTATATCAACTTAAATAAGTTTTTTTAATTCGATAAAATTATAATATTTGATACAATTGATACGATTAAAAATCAATTTTAATATCATTTTCACGTGTTAAATTGTTTGTGTAATTAAGTAGGATTATCCTTCAATGTAGACCAGGTATTATAGAATGTTTCATTTAACCACCACAATATGGACGACGTTGGGGGAACTTTCCTATTGTTGAAAAACGCTGCGCAAGAGCACACCTTATGTATTTCCACCATGGGTCTAGGTATACTATGCCTATGACAGTGCTGGGATTTGCAACTTTCAGTCGGATTTCTTGACTCACGCCTACTGTTCCCCCTCCTATCGCTCGCGCGGTAGCAACGCGTCGCTGGACGCTCGTAACTAACAATAAGAAGCGCAACGCTTGTCTCAGGGACGTATCACAGTATACGTATTACAGTACGTATCACAAATGTACAATGCTCATCTAATAGCACCGCAAAGTTTTTATTAAAATTTTCTCTTTAATATTTTATATTAATAATTAAAATAATATTATATTAATAATTAAAATAATTTGTATTAATAATTAAAATAATGTTTATTTTATTATTAATTACGTATATGTTTTGTTTACAAACAATTAAAAATTTTTGTATTTTATTCAAAACTCTTAACGCGCAGTTGCAATCATATCGATTTATGTAAAGTCATGTTATTTATTTTCGCAGTATATATTTAAATAATACATTTGATGGGGTAAAAGAAGCCTACTGCATAATTATATATAAAACTATAGTTATAATATAATTACGAGACAATAGGTTTCCACATCACCCATGAGGTACTATTGTTGATGCGTTTTTTTTTAAGTGGTTTCCCCAATACAAATTATTTTAATTATTAATATAATATTATTTTAATTATTAATATAAAATATTAAAGAGAAAATTTTAATAAAAACTTTGCGGTGCTATTAGATGAGCATTGTACATTTGTGATACGTACTGTAATACGTATACTGTGATACGTCCCTGAGACAAGCGTTGCGCTTCTTAGTTACGAGCGTCCAGCGACGCGTTGCTACCGCGCGAGCGATAGGAGGGGGAACAGTAGGCGTGAGTCAAGAAATCCGACTGAAAGTTGCAAGTAAATCCCAGCACTGGCCTATGATATAAGATGTATATCCTTCTCTCTCATACGCGCCTCGTTTTTAGGTTAGAATCACAATTCATAGTTCACACATACTCATGCATACAAGTGAAATTACCCCTGCTTTCTTATCATGTTAGAGAGAGATAAAAACACACCTTATATCTTCTGTCTTTTTCTACGTGCGCCTATACCCCCGCTCATAAACGCTCGGTCTAGATATACTATGTCTATGAATAAAACTCTCTCTGTTTCCGGCAATCATACGGTGCACACGTGTTATCTCTGCACTTCATCTTCCCAGATTACCTAATCCCAAGGTCTATAGATGGAGGAAAGGACTGGGTAAGGTCCTCGCATGGCCACCATTTTCGATACAGCGAGTTAGTGTTGGTGTATACATACTATACGTAGTGTACAGCTATTAGTTGTGTGAGGGAGTAAAACACGTCCTAACATAACCTATACATGAAACGAGAACAATTAATTTGTACTTAAATTGACATTATTTGGTTAATCAGGGGGCTGATTGTGTATCACATAACTTACTCACTTTTATAATTTTCACCCAAGTAACATGATACACAATCGAATACCCCCTGCTGAGCCTTAGTCACCGCCATTTTCGTGCCAAATCGGATGAAGTGAATGCGAGGATCTTACCCAGTCCGTTCCTCCATCTACAGACCTTGCCTAATCCCTAACAAGGAATAAAAAATTGGGTTTAAAATATAGAAAAATGTATTGGTTGATGAGAAGACACTCTCACTTATTAACTTACAATAAGATTCTGCTCTGCAAACAAATATTAAAACCTATTTGGACGTATGGCGTACAGTTATGGGACTGTACCAAACAAAGCAAGTGCATTAATTCAGCGCTTTCAAAATATGGTGCTAAAGAGTGTCGTTAATGCTCCCTGGTACATTAGAAACAATGATATACGTAAGGATCTAGGAGTAGAAACTATTAAAGAAGTAGTTTACAAAATTTATAAGAAGTCATGAACAAAGACTACATAATCATAAAAATGTTGAAACAATTCAGGATATATTCAGGATATATTGGATAATGTGAACTCAATAAGAAGACTTAAAAAAACCAAACCATACGAATTTATAAATCTATCAGATAATTGAAAAGACACCGAGAGGTGTAAGATTTCATTAATAATAATTAATTTAATAATACAAGATAGAATAAAATCACTCATTAGTCTTAAGACTAGATCGTGATAGTAAGAAGTGCTGCAAGAATCACTTCAATTTAAAAAAAAAATGTGTATGAGTGCATTGATGTATTTTGTTACGTTTCTTGTGTTTTCTTTAGTAGCTTATATGAATCTTCTTATATCTTTTCGTAGTTTATCTATTTTTTATTCGAGTCATATTTGCCATTTCGGTTTTATATATTTATATGTATGTATTGGTGTTATTATTATTAGCTTTCGATATTCTTTGTTTGTTACACTGTAGCATTGTTATTGCTGCTGTGTATATTATGTATGTCCTGTAATGTTGTATCATTAGTTATGTATGATGTCAGAAGAGAATATTAATAATATCTATTATTTTCGGCGTTTCTTTCTTATATATTAATTTCGGTAAAATGCTTCTTTTTGTAGAGTCACTTTCACTCCAAATAGTGATATTTGTTCTTAATGTGGCTTGTATTTTGTCATGTGTGATTTCCTGCGTGTTTTTCTATTATATGCTATTTGAGGTTACGTCATTGATTCCTGTTGTATTGTATTTGCTTCGTCATTGTGTTAGTTTCGCGGCGCGTGCTTGTTCTTGGTGCTGGGTACGTTCGCGATTCGTATGTGCATTGTGCAGATAGTGACACATTACTTTCTGTTTTACAATTTTTTTCGATAAACTGTGCACCTACTCTTTGTCTGTCTCAAAACACAGCACTACGTTTAAAAAGTAAATTCTACATCTTTTAAATTGATTTAACTTTTGATGTTAGTAAGTATCATATTTAAAATTCCTGTAAAGAAATTTATTGTGAAAATTCATCTCAGCCAAGATTTAACCGATTAACTGGCAGTGGATCATATATGTACATAAAAAATTCGTGTCAAAACTGGCAGTGGATCATATATGTATTTTCAAATAACTTCAAAAATTTTTTAACGATTTGGACCAAACTTGGTATACAATGGTTTTTGGGAACGCTGAATCCAAAACTGGCATTAAAATTACAAAATTCAATATGGTGGACTCAAAATGGCGTCCTTAGCCCTGAATATGGTGGACAAACATTTTTAATTTGCTAGATTCTGGACTGAAAACTGTACTTCTGGGAGTTTTTGGGGTCGCTAATAACGAATCTGAAATCAGATTTTGAAAATTCAATATAGCGGATCTAATATGGTGAACAAAAATTAAAATGTTTTTGAATTTAAAGTAAAAACCATTGTGAAGGTATATAAATGATGCGCTGTAAAAATGGCATTAGCAAACTTAAATCATCTCTATATGTATTTTATGGTTTAAAAGTTTGTTTTGATAAAATTAGAAAATTTCACCTTCAACCCTTATATTTCACCCCAACCCTTATTTTTTATCCTTAGGAAGCTATAAATCTATTAAATAACATTTAATATGAAATCAGCGACTCAAAAAAACCCTAGAAACTGAATTTTGTGTATTTCCATATACAATTTGATGCTACCAGTTTTGACACGAAAACTAGAAAAAGCCTTGTCAGTTAATCGGTTAAACCTAGATCCTCCCGACTATTCAGGTGTCTTAACCAATCGACTACTGAGGCATGTGGTGATATTTATCACAATAACTGTTATATGATAATATGTAATATAAACAATAATAAGTGAAAGTAGGACCGCAATTGTATCAAACAACAAACTAGATTAGAATATCCACATTCGGTCCTAAAAATATTTTCATTATTTTGGAACATATAAATAAAATAAACGCATGATACACATGAATGCTATTCTGAAATCAAATAATTTACAGTAAATAAACATAATAAATACCATACGAATTTAAATCAATAAAATCATGTAAAACACATGATGTTATTTAAAGACAACTTTATGTATAATACACTGACCCACAAAATTGACGCATAGGTAATTTCAGTCAAATTTTTGCCTAAATTCGAATTCCGTCAAAAAAGGTCGTATTTAACTCTTTCTTTTTTTATTTTGAAGCTTAAAGTACTCTACTTTGAAACATCATCAGCAGAATTAGAATTGATCTCAACCCTCTCTCGCTATCCTCCTAAATGTAAAGGCGTGTAACGACTTTAAAAAATTGCTGAGTTTAATGCACTGTACGGGGTAAAGTAAATTTTTTTCGCAATTTTTATTTAAATTACCTAAAAATAAGAACTTATCAGTCAAAAATGACTTTTTCTTTTTAATAGCATGAAAATTCCAAAAGGATCTTAAAGTAGAGTCTCCAACCTTCAATTTTCTTTTTTTTATTTATATAGGTCAATTTTTTACAAAAATACAGCATTTTGAAGTTTGACATTTTTTTCGGACAAATTCAAGTGTCCCCTTAATTTTTTTGAGTAGTGTATTTTGATTTAATTATTTTGCTTGTTTTTAATTCACTATATTAATTCCGCCATCTTGGATTTTTTTTTTAAGCGGTTTCCCCAGTAGGCCTACTCCACTGAAGAGAACAATAAAAGAACTTTTGAGAACAATAAAAGAACTTTGATTTCCACCCTCTCGTTCATTAATTCTTTTACTGTTCTTTTATTGTTCTCTTCAGTGGAGTAGGCCTACTGGGGAAACCACTTAAAAAAAAACGCGTCAGCAATAGTACCTCACGGGTGACGTGGAAACTATTGTCCTAATTATAAGTATATAATAATTATAATATAGTACAGGTTCCTACACTTACTGATTCCTTACTCAACTGATATTCTCCTATATTACGGAAATTAATGAATTATTATTATAATTTTATTATAAATGCACAAGAACTAACGAAACTTCTAAATGAAATATACAATTATTATTATTAAATATAAATTAATAATAATGTAGAATATTATTATTGAAAATAATAATAACAACAAAAGGATTATTTTCGATTATTTGTCTAAAATTATTCAAAAAAAGAATGTTCTAACAGGCTTAGGGGGATTGGAATATCGTCGTACTTATAATACGCGTGACGCTCCTGAGATGAAGCGTCACGCGCCGCGAGAGGGGGACAGTAGGCGTCGACCGACGGAATCGGCCTGAAATGTGCAACTAAATGACAGCTCTGTTATAAGCAAACTTGCGAGTCTTCCTCCCCTCCCCAAACAGTTTACTTAGAGTGATAGTTTGTATAAATTTTCTGACCTCTTAATTTTATGTCTGTATCTGTCTGACCGTTAAAAGACAAGTTTCAATATACAATATTCGACCGCCAAGAGATATAGATTTTAACAGTTCGTTGTATGATTATTATCAATCATACGTTGTAAATAACGATTAAATCCAAGAGCAATTTATTATATCTTGAGAAACATTATAATATACGAGCGCTTTGTTTCTTATTCGGTTTCCAGCAATTTGACTTTCTCTATGTAAAAAAATTCTTTGATCACATCCGACATCTCAGACTATTGGACTTTCAATTTGACATTATCTAAAGTGACCTCAAGACTTGCGTGGATCAACATTTTCTCGCCATCCAAGGAGCAATAAATCTTCATATTGATTTTTTTATATTTTAACCACAACAGTTATTGATAAGTTGATCGGATTATGATTATTATATTTGTATTCCTGACTGTTGCTGAGCCTAAACGAATTGTTCGGTTCTGTTATTGTAATCATGCGATCGAATGGATAGCGAAATTTTTATTATGTAACGATATGAGTGTTTAATAATGTATAGTTTTAAGTTATCGGTTTTTTCGGCATGCTGGTGAAGTCGAAACAGTTCTCTTTTGTTTTTTATCTGTAATAATATCTTTATTTATATTTTTTTACGCCATCTAATTATTAGCTCGTTTAGTATATATTGACCTTTTTACCCTCTTTTGTTGTTATTATTTATAACGAGCGTCTTCTTAGATTTTCTAGTGTTATAATGTTAACTATCTTTATATCTATATTTCTTTATTAATTCATGATAATGTTATTACTTTAAAAGATAATTGGCTCTGACAAAAAAAATTTTTCTTATTGATTATGAAATGTACTTAAAATTAATAATTTATGGTAATAATTTAAAGGTAGATTTAAATTAAAGATTTTTTAATGATTTTAATCATTCCTGATATAACAATTTTTAATGAAGATTGATTGAATTAATAATTAATTGAATTAATTGAAAAAAATATTATTTAACTAATAAATATTCTAATTGTAAGTAATGTTCGTAGGCTGTTAAATAACAATATTCCAAAGGGCAAAAACGAACAAAGCTAAATGACAATGCCAATATATAAGTATATAATTATGTAAAACAATGTACAATAACAACCATTTTAACTAGAAATAAAGTCATTCTCAGTGTCAGTTATTAATTAAAATTCTACAATACTGCTCTTGTTCGTTTACATTCTTTATCTGATTGTGAGAGCACATGCACCATTCGTATGTAGTGAGTCTTTTCCTAATTTATACATCCACAGACATAACTGTCAATTGTGTCAATTTTATACAAGACGGTTATAATTAATGTTAAGTTATACAACATAATAAAAATCCAGCAGAATAAATTCTGATAAAAGATTTTAACTTGAGAGACAGCTTTAGTTTCGTGGGAAGTGTTGAATCTATCTCTCAGTTACTAATGTATTTTTCTTCATAAAGGTTCTATGAGGTTTCATTATTTATTATCTACATATTTATTTATTTACTTATTTATTTAACATTCCATTATGTGCAATATGTATCACTTACTATTTGTCACTTCTTATTTATTATTTTTACATTTTTTACTTATTTATTTTCTTACTTAATTGTCTTTTTATTCAGCTGGACTTTCATTATGTTATATAACTTAACATTAATGGAGAGAAGACTCACTACGAACGCGAGATGCATGCACTCTCATGTTAAAGAATGTAAGCGGACAAGAGCAGTATTGTAGAATTTTTATTAACCGATACTGAGGATGACTTTATTTCAAGTCGAAATATTATTTAAAATATTTTGTAAAATTGTAACATAAATCCTCTTTTTTCAAATTCATTGGGTATACCTAGCATAAACAAAATACAAAAAGTCATGTATCAGAATTATCAATTAGCTATCAAAAAGTAAGTAAACATTTGTAACAAATCTTTCATAATTAACTATTGAACTGTCAATTGTTCTAAAAAGTTCTTAACTCCAATAACCATTTCTGCAAAGACAAATGTAGGCAACAAATTCTGTTTGCCGAAAGGCTATAGATGTGAAACATACTTTGTCATTGAAAACACTGTTAGCACAATTTCAAAAGAAATTCACCAACATCAGTCAATATACTACTTGACAAAATGATGGTGAATAGCGAGCATGTCTGTTGGAAGCGTTGATAAAAGATTTGCGATAAATATCAAAGTAGCTTTGCCATTACAAACATTATCGGCAAACTGTTCGCACAAATGCAACAGTATCTGGTGATCACAATACACTTCAGATTAACAGTGAATATCGAGCAGATCTGTTGATGACGTTAACAACAGATTAACGTCAGAAACGTATCAGACTTGTCATCAACAATTTAGTAACAAAAAGCATACAAATATGTTAAAAGTGGTTCAAATAATTTATGCTGTGATTCGCTATTTTTTTACAGCCCATTTGAATAAAAAAAATGTACATATTTTAATTATGTATATATATATATATATATGCGTTATATTATTACATTATTATATATATATTATATATATATATATTATTTGGGACTTCCGTTTCCGGTAGCGAAAGTGACGGTTGAGCGAGTGAAGAGTGTGAGAGTGAGATAGCAGTTTTGAGGGTGAGAAGGGTGGAGGAGAGTAAGGAGTGGTGAAGTGGCTGAGGAGGGTCAGGTGGAGGTGGGAGAGTGAGGGTGAGGAAGTGGGTGTGGATTAGGGTGGAGAGAGAGAGGTGAGAATTTTGACAGCTAGCAGAGGAAAGTAGGCATAGAACAAGAAAGAGTAGAGAGAGTAGTGGAAAAGTAGAGTAGAGGGTGGCGACACCAAGCGGTAGATATGGAGAGGGCTAAGGCAGGGAATAAGACAAATGTAGAGAGGATGGCAAGGGAGAGAGCAAATAGTTTACCAATAATAGAGATGCTAAAAAAGGGGCAGAAAAGAAAGGAGAGGCAGGAGGAAGGAAGTGAGGGGGAGGAAATAGAGGCTTTTAAGAAAAGCTCAAAGTTGGAGAGATCACCGGTGAAGGGAGCAGGAGAGGGATGGGAAGAGAATATGAGGGAGATGAAAGAGGGGATCAAGGAAATAATGAAGGAAATAAGGGACTTGAGGAAGGACAGAGAGGAAATGAAGGCATGGATGGAGGAAAAGAGGAAGGAGTGGGAAAAGGAGAATGAAGGGTTGAAGAAGAGGATAGAGAGGTTAGAGAAAAGGGTGGAGGAGAGTGAGGAAAGAGAAAGAGGGAGGGGAGGAGAAGAAAGGAAGAAGGAGGAGAAGGAGGGGGGAGGATAGAGAAAGGAATAGGAGGTGGTGAATTGGAGGGAAGGATGAGGAGGCTAGAGTTAGAGGGGGAAAGGAAAAAGAGGGAGGAGAGGAAGAGAAACATAATAATAAGAGGGGTAGAGGTAAAGAAGGAGGGACAGGAGGGACTGAGGGAAGAGGTGGAGGAGATAGTGAAAGTAACGGGAGCAGCAGGGAAAATAGAAGGGATAAGAAGGATTGGGAGGAGGGAAAAGGGGAAAGGAGAGATGGTGTGGGTGAGGCTCGCGAGCGTGCAGGAGAAGGTGGATATAATGAAAGGAAAGATAAAGTTAAGGGATAGGAAGGAGTGGATTACGGATGATCTGACGGAAAAAGAAAGAAGGATAGAATGGTTAATCAAGAGGGAAGCGGAAAGGAAAAGGAGGGTGGGGAAAAAGGTAAGGGTGGGATACATGAAAATATGGATAGAAGGGAAGATGTGGGTTTGGGATGAAGTGGAGGATAAGAAAAGAAAAGGAAGGAGTGGAAGGGAGGAGGATAGGGGAGGAAATAGGTGAGAAAAAAGGGGGGGAGGTTTTTTGCTAGAGGGGGGGCAAGAGGAAGGGAAAAAAGGGGAAAGAAAAAAGAAGGGCGGAAAGAACAGAAGAAGGGGAGAGAGAAAGGGAAAGAAGGAGGTGTATAAGATAGGTTTCTGGAATGTGGCAGGTATGGAGAATAAGGACAAAGATTTTTGGGAGAGATTAAGGGAGTGGGACATAATATTTTTGAGTGAGACATGGTTACAGAAGAAAGGATGGGAAAGGGTAAGGAAGTGGCTGCCAAAAGGGTATGTGTGGGAAGTGCAGGAGGCGGAAAAAAGGAATAAGAAGGGGAGGGCTATGGGAGGAATGGTGAGGGGAAGGAGGGAAGAGATTGAGGAGGAGAGGGGGGGGAGCAGGATGAAGGAAGGGGGTTGATGACAGGGAAAGTGTGTTTGGGAGGGGAGTGGTGGAGGCTAGTGGGGGTTTATGTGAATAAGGATCTGGAAGGGAAGATGGAAAAACTGAGGGAGTGGATGGAGGTGTATGTGAATAAGGATCTGGAAGGGAAGATGGAAAAACTGAGGGAGTGGATGGAGGACAGGGAGGAAGGGGTGAGAGTATTAGTAGGGGGGGATTTTAATGCGAGGACAGGAAGAGAAGGGGGGAGAGTAGGTGGGGAATATGAGGAGAAATTATGGGGGGAAGGAAGAAGGTCAAGGGATGGAAAGATTAATGAGGAGGGAAAGAAGTTGTGTAGATTCTTGGGGGAGCTGGGATGGGAGATAATGAATGGAAGTGTGATAGGAGATGAGGAGGGAGAATGGACGTATACAGGGGGAAGGGGAGGGACGGTGATAGATTACGCGTTGGGGAATGAAGAAACGAGAGAGAGGGTGAAGAGGATGAAAATAGAAGATAGGGTAGACTCAGATCATCAACCTATAACGGTATGGATAGAAGGAGGAGGAAAGAGGGAGAAGAGGAGGAGTGGGAGAAAAAGGAGAAGAAAGGGTGTTTGAACGGAGGAAGGTAGGAAGAAGTTCGAGGAGTTTTTTGGAAAAAAGGAGAAATGGGAAGGGGTGGAAGAAGGGTGGAGGGGGTTAAGGAAGAGGGTGGAGGAGACGATAGAGAAGGTGGAGAAAGGAGAGGAAGGGAGGGGGAAGAAGGGTTGGTGGAATTGGGAATGCAGAGGGTTGAAGGCGGAACTGAAAGAGGAGTTAAGGAGATGGAGAAAGGAAGGAGGAGAGGGAGAAAGGTATAAGGCAGTGAAGAAGGAGTATAGAAAGTTGTGTGAGGAGAAAAAGAGAAGGGAGAGAGAGAGCTGGGAGAGAGAGATAGAGGGGGTGAGAACAGAGGGACAGGCTTGGAAGGTGATAAATAGGGAAAGGAAGAGAAAAAAGGTGATAAAAGAAGGAATTGAAATGGAAGAGTGGGAAGGGTATTTTAAGGAGGTGTTAGGGGGGGTAGATTGGAAGGTAACAAGGGAAGTAGAGGGTAGGAGAGGGAAGACGGAGGAAGAAGGAGAGATAAGTAGAGAGGAAATAGAAAGGGTGATTAGAAAGTTGAAGGAGGGAAAGGCAGCGGGGGGGGATGGTATTGCAAATGAGGTGTGGAAGCATGGAGGGGGAGAGGTGAGGACGTGGTTATGGGAGATTTGTAATGGAGTTTGGAGGGGGGAAGGTTGGCCGGAGGAGTGGAGAGAAGGAGTAATGGTGCCGATTGTAAAGAGGGGGGAAGGAGAGAAAGTGTAGGATTATAGAGGGGTCACGCTAACACAAACAGCATATAAAATATATGCGGCGGTGTTGGCGGAAAGGTTGAGAGAAGAGGTAGAAGAGAAAGGGTTCCTTCCACCGAGTCAAACGGGTTTTAGGAGAGAGATGGGGACGATAGATCAGATTTATACATTGAATTATTTGATAAACAAGGCAATAGCAAGAAGAAAAGGAAAATTGATAGTGACGTTTGTGGATATGAAGGCGGCATTTGACTCGGTGGATAGGGACATTTTGGTGGAGGGTATGAGGAAGAAGGGAGTGAGGGAGGGGTTAGTGGTGAGGTGTGAGGAGATGTTGAGGGAAACGGTGAGTAGAGTGAGGGTGGGGGAGAAGGAAGGGGAGAGTTTTTGGACAGGCAGAGGGGTGAGGCAGGGATGTCCGCTTAGCCCAAGTCTGTTCATCCTGTTGTTGGCGGATCTGGATGAGGAGCTAGAAAGGGGGTTGGGGAGGGGTTAAGGTGGGGGGAAGAAAAATTTTCTCTTTGGCATACGCGGATGATATCGCAGTGGTGGCGGAAAACGAAGCAGGGATGAAGGGGATGATTAGGGTATTGGAAGGGTATGTAGAAGGAAAGAGGTTAGAAGTGAATGTGGAAAAGACAAAAGTGATGAGATGTAGGAGGGGAGGAGGGAGATGGGAGAATGTGGATTGGAAATGGAGAGGGAGAGAAGTAGAAGAGGTAAAGAAATTTAAATATTTAGGGTATATATTGACAGCGAATGGGAGGCAGGAAGTGCAGATAAAGGAGAGGGTGAGAAAAGGAGCAGTAGTATTGAGAGAGGTATGGGGGATAGGAAAGAGAAGGTTTGGGAAGGATTGGGCAAAGAGATTGTGGTTATTTGACAAGTTGGTGTGGGCAGTAATGGGATATGGGGTGGAGATTTGGGGGTGGAGAGAAAGGGAAGAAATGGAAAGGTTGCAAGATAGGTTTTTAAAATGGGTAATGGGAGTAGGGAGGAGTATTCCGGGGTATAGGGTAAGGGAGGAGCTACAAAGAGATAAGTTGAGGGGAAGAGCAGAATTGAGAGCGTGGGGATATGAGAGGAAATTGGGGGAGGGAAGAGGAGGGGAGCTGGCCAGATTGTGTTGGGAAGAATTAAGAGAGAGAGCAAAGGGGGAGAAAGTGATGGGCGCTTGGGAGGAGGAGAGGAGGGAGTTTTATGCGGAAAAGGGGTGGAAGTTGGGGGAGGTGGAGAGATTAAGGGAGGGAGGAGAATTGAGAGGAGAGGAGTTGGTGAGGAAGGAGAAAAGATGGAAGGAAAAGGAAAGGTGGGAAAAGATAGAAAAGTCAAGGTCCAATAAGTAGTATGGAAAGGTGAAGGGGAAGGGAGTACCAGAGTATTTAAGGAAGGGGTGGAAGGAGGAAAGATGGCAAAGGTTGGCTAGGTTTAGGCTAGGGGATGGCATGAGGGGAGGTAGATATTGGGAGGGAGAAGAAAGAAGGAAGTGCAGGGTTTGTGAGGGGGGAGAGGAGACGTGGGAACATGTGTGGGAAGATTGTACGAGTTGGGGTTTGGAGAGAGGTTGGCAGGAGATGGTGTATGAGGTGCTAAGTGAGGGGGGAGAAGGGGAGAAGTGGTTGAGGGAATTGGAGGAATTGAGGGATGGGAGGGGAGAGGGAGGGAGGGAGGAGAGTATGGATGAGAATGGAGTGAGAGGAAAAGAAAGATGCGGCGGAAGCGGAGGTCCAAAGGAATGAGTGGAAAGAGAGTGGATGAATGAGTGAAGTGTGTCTTTCTCTCTCTCTCTGGCGAAAGTTGTAAGAGAATGCGTGAAGTCATGTATAAGAAAATGTAAGCGGAGCGGAGGTCCGCAATTGTACCCCGCATGTGGGAATAAAGCAATTATTATTATTATATATATATTTGGGCATTCCTTTGTCCAGGAGACCTGTCTCCAAAGGCGGATGAGTCTTTAACACGTTAAACGCCACGCCGGTTTTACGTGCCGTTCCGTTCACGCCATAGTTAGCCGTCAAGCGGGACGAAAAGTCTGCCACCGTACGAACCGGTGAGGCCTGAACGGAAAGTCTAGCGCCGGTCCCTAGGGACCGGCATGGCGTTTAATGTGTTAACAGACCAACAGCATAGAATCAGAAAGGCAAGGGGAAACCACCTGATTACACTCCCATGAGCGCATCATGCAGAATCAACCAAGGTTTGTAGATGGAGGAACGGACTGGGTAAGGTCCTCGCATCCACTTCACCGATGGTACGAAAATGGCGATGACTGAGGCTCAGCAGGGGGTATTCGATTGTGTATCATGTTACTTGGGTGAAAATTATAAAAGTGAGCAAGTTATGTAATACACAATCGATCCCCTGATTAACCAAATAATGTCAATTTAAATACAAATTAATTGTTCTCGTTTCATGTATAGGTTATGTTAGGACGTGTTTTACTCTCTCACACAACTAATAGCTATATTAGTATCATAGATATATTTAGAGTTACCATCCGTCCTGATTTAGCAGGACATGTCCTGATTTTCAATGATTTTGAAAGCGTCCTGACTTATTTTTTAAAATAGGTGAAATGTCCTGATTTTTTACCTAATGTAATATTTGCCTCGATAGAGCAATTGCGCTTGTCTGTTGCGATTTTTAGGATCATCACATACCACATAAATCCACAAATGACATAAAAGTGCATATGCATAATATAAGATTGTCTCGACCAATGAGCATCTAAATGAGTGATCTATGATACTCATTGGTCGAGACTATCTTATGCTTTATGCTATGCATATATACTTATATTATTTTGCGTGCGATGGCGCTTAGGCGCTTGTGAATCGTGGATTCATGGCATGCTTTGTTACATAACCTTACTTATTGCTTCATGCACGCATCCGCAAAAAATAAAAATATATATTTCGTGAAAAGTTTAAATAAAAGTGATCAATGACAAATCAAGATGCCGCCAAGAAGAAAATGTCATTTCACCGATGATTTATTACGGAAATACCCATGTTTCAGTAAAGGTCGAAGTGAATTTGAAGCAAAATGTCAAATTTGTGATTCATATATTTCAGTAGCGAATGGTGGTTAGTGTTTATTAATTCTACGTATATCTATATTATTTTGATTTGACATAATAATTAATAACAATATATTGTATAAATTAAGGGAATTCCTCCGCGATATTCGATATTCAACTTTTGCTGCAAAAAAAAACATGCGATGCACCAACGTACGCATCAGCTCTATATTATCAGGTGGTACATCGCATGCTTACATTGCTTTATTATTAATTTAATAGCTTTCTGTTCATTATTTTTGTTTGTTTTTAGGATCAATCGATCTGGAAAAACATATTAATACACCAAAGCACAATAAGAATACTCGAGATGCATCAACATCTAAATCAATGACAAACTTTGTTATACAGAAATCGACACCCCTTGCTTTAAAAATATCAGCAGCAGAAGGAACATTAGCATTTCATACCGTGAAACATCATAACAGTTTTAAATCAATGGACTGCACTGCAACTCTCTTGCGTATTCTCTTCAACGATTCTGATATTGTCAGAAAAATATCATGCGCCCGTACAAAAACTGAAGCAATTATAAACGGTGTATTATCACCTCACAGTATACTCATGGTTTCTAATAACCTTAAAAATATTCCATTTGTAAGTATAAGTACAGACGGCAGTAATCACGGCGCGAAAAAATTATTCCCTATTGTTATCCAGTACTTTGATCATACTCAGGGAGGAATTCAAGTACGTATGTTAGACTTGCAAGAAACTAACAATGAAACAGCTGAGACAATCACAAGTTTGATCAAAGGTGTTATCACAAAACACAATCTAAATAAAAAAATTATTGCATTTTCTGGCGATAATACAAATACCAATTTTGGTGGTTTGAATCGTAAGGGCGAGCAGAATATTTTTTATTTATTAAAAAACCGTGTAAATTCTGAACTTGTTGGAATTGGTTGTCCGGCGCATATTCTTCATAATGCAATTCATCACGGTCTCGATCAATTTGGCCTGTTCGATATTGATGCCATTGTTCTCAAGATCTTCAATTTTTTTTCTATTTACACAGTTAGAACTAACGAATTAAAAGAATTTTGTGACTTTGTCGAAGTCACCTATCGTAACCTGTTATACCACAGCAAGACGCGATGGCTGAGCCTGCTGCCTGCTGTTCACCGAATTTTACAAATGTTTCCAGCCCTAAAATCCTATTTTCTTTCTCAAGACAAACCGCCAAAAATCCTCGAAGCTTTCTTTCTGAATGACTTCAGTGAATGCTATCTGTACTTCGTACATTCTGTAATGTCACTTTTCCATGAAAAAATTAAGGATATTGAAAAAGAAAATAATAGTATATTGGAAATAATGGATATTATTAAAGACATTGCTGAATCGTTACGCGAAAGGATTGATTCCAAATTTCTGCCATTGAGTATCAAGCTTGAATTTTCAAAATTAAGAAAAGATGGAAAAAACGATAGCTGTAACAATTTTGAAACAAGAGCACTGTTAGTATACGAAGCAACAGAGGAATATTTGCGAAAATGGAGTGAGTCGTTTTCTGAGTTTAAGGTAAATACACTTAATTCTTTCGAAATTTCTTCTTTCTGAATTTTTTTTATTAGTTACAAAATAATATAATTTTTATATTTTAGGTGTTCAAATGGTTGAATTTCAAACAGAAAGTTGTGTTAGATTATAAGTATATAGAAGAAACCACCTGACGCAGGTGCTCACCGGGCATGGTTGCTTCGGTGCGTACCTGCACAGGATTGGCAGGGAGCGCACGACCGGGTGCCACCATTGCGCGGCCGGTCGGGACTCGGCGCACCACACTCTCGTCGAGTGTGATGCTTGGGCGGAGGAGCGCCGGGTCCTGACCGAAATGGTGGGCGCCGACCTCTCCCTTCCAGCATTGGCTAAGGCCATGCTGGAGGGAGAGGAAAAATGGAAGGCCGTCTCCTCCTTCTGCGGCTCTGTAATGTCGCGGAAGAAGGAGGCGGAAAGGATAAGGAGAGGTGAGGTGGAGGTATTACCTTCTCCCTCCTCCTCCCAGAGAGGAGCGGACGGCGGCGGCGGCGGGGACCCTCCCCATCCTGCTACTAGGAGGGTGCGGAGAATTCCCCGCCGCCGTTTGGCCCACTTACGGCCATAACATAAATGGGGGCCACCCGGGAGATGGGGGAGGATATGTCTTCCCCCGGTCCGAAGGGTGGCCCCCCTAGGGAGAGGGGACTAGTCCCCTCTCCCATCCTACAGAGGAGGCTGAGGGGAGTGCCATGCACTCCCCCCAGCAGGGGGCCGGTCAGGAGCTAGGGCTCCTGACTGGCTCTGCCCCCCAACCAACATCTGGGGGGGCGGGGGAGAGCCGCGGTGACCCGGCTCTCCCCGGACTCGGCTGTTAGTAGGGGAGGGAGTCTTTCGACTCCCTCCCCCTAGGATGAGGCCAGTTTCTGGCCACGCCCGAGGGGGGACAGGAAGAATGCTTATAGGCGATACCCTGTCCCCCCTCTTATGGGCCAAGGAAGGTCACCGGCGGGAGTTTTAGTGGGTATGCCCGGGGACTTATCCCCGGGCGAGTCCCACATAACCCGCGGAGTCTCCCTAGAGTCTCCGCGGGTATCCATAAAGGATTTCTCCCGCCTTACCAAAAAAAAAAAAAAAAAAGTATATAGAAGAAACCATCACATTCCTGGCGTCTAAAAATATCGTTCTGGACGATTCAAAAATTTTTGATCAGTTTGTAAATCTGAAAAAATTTTTGAATCAAAAAGAAAACGATAATGAATTTTTTAAACAATGTTGCAATTCAAAAATATGCAACTTTTTCGATGCAAATTCTAATATAGAATCATATTCTGAGATATTAAAAATTGCGCAATATTTTTTCGCGATACCGGGTCATAATGCCAACTGTGAACGGATATTTTCATTAATTAACACGCAATGGAGCGATGAGCGTAATCGACTATCAATAGAAACTATAAAACATATTGTTACCGTTCAATTTAATTTGAAAAATTTATCTTGCGCAGATGTTTATAAATATTTATCACGCTCAGAAAACGTAGAAATATTAAGAAAAATTAGTAGCGCCGAAAAATATCAGATTAATAGCAATATAAAATAAAATATAAAATATGTATCTTGTATCAATATTATCATTAAAAAATATATAAAGTACATTTTGTAGATGTCCTGATTTTTTATGTAGGTCATATGGTAACCCTAGATATATTACATATAGATAGAGCCTTGTGAACGCTCTTACTGCGTGCCAAGATAAAATTATCTTTTCCTCCCTCGCGCATGTGCAATCGCGCATTTATCTTCTGTTTATCCATGACAGCCAAGGATATAACCTAATTTTATGTAAAAGTGCTGTATTCGATGCGCGTCCGCCGAGATAAATATACGAATGCGCATGCGCGAAGGAGGAAAATCGGTCATTTATCTTGGCACGTGTTGCACTATAGCAAAAATGGTACAAAGCTCTATCTATATGTAATATATCTATGATTAGTATACACCAACACAAACTCGCAGGCTCAAAAATGGCGGCCATGCGAGACAGATCTGCTTTAAGTTTGTTACCAATCTGCTGTACTTCTTGCATACAGATCTGCTCCATGTTTGCCGCCAATTTGGTATGGTTTTTGCAAACAAAATTTGCTAAGTTATTTGCACAAATCTGTTATCGATCTGCAGTTAACAAACCTGCTCTCAATTTGTTGCGTCAATTTGCGATCGCACTGCTTGTGACAGATCTGCTCTAGTGCTGTTTTTAATATGACATAAAGATTTGATTTCTACTTTTGGTTGCAATTGGAGCGCACTCGGACACAGTAGGTCCTGGATTTGGCAGCCTCATTTGGCAGGCAGTTTTTTCCCAATGTTAACATTTTCAAGCAAATGGTTAGTTGGGAAGCAAGCAAATGGTTAGTTGGGAAGAAGGTTAATTAAGATTGTTATATATACCAATATTTGATTATAAGTTACTGTATGTATAACAGTACAAAATTACCTTTTCAAAAAAAGGTAAAAAAAAGTATGCCAAATGTATGCGCAGATATACGAGATAAAATTATGAATAATACTACAAAATGCGTGATATCAGTACAAAATTACCTTTTTTAAAAAGGGTAAAAAAAGGCGCCAAGTGTACGCACAAAAACGGACCTCATTACAAAACTATTTGTATATATACATATATATATTTACTGTACTATTTGTCTATATATAGGTATTTTTAATCTACTTAAAAAGATATGATGTGTCAAAAAATGGCACCAAGTAGGAATAAATCTTTGAATAGTTGTGTATGTACACATGTATACAGCATAAAATATTATGTTTAATATTAAGTTCATAAAAATTTTAATTAAATAAAAAAATATTGCAAAAAATTTGGCGCTGCTATACCCGAAATATTTGAAAGTAATTTAAATGTGTTGTGTAAGATAAACGTAAATAATTTAAATGTTGTGTAAGGTAAACGTAATACTTTACACAATACACAATACATTTATATATTTACTGTACTATTATATTATCATGTATATAGCAGGGCCAAATTTTTTTATTTAATTAAAATTTTTATGAACTTAATATTAAACATAATATTTTATGCTGTATACATGTGTACATACACAACTATTCAAAGATTTATTCCTACTTGGTGCCATTTTTTGACACATCATATCTTTTTAAGTAGATTAAAAATACCTATATATAGACAAATAGTACAGTAAATATATATATGTATATATACAAATAGTTTTGTAATGAGGTCCGTTTTTGTGCGTACACTTGGCGCCTTTTTTTACCCTTTTTAACACGTTGACTGCCACGTCACCCGTATTCGGGTGACAGTAAAGTTTCTGATCGGGCCGCGTCACCCGTATTGGGGTGACGCTTATTTACAGTGGCGAGATGAGAAACAAATGCGAAGTAACCCCTCACGGAAAAAACACTCAAAAAGACATTCAAAGTAACACTCAATTTGAGTATTATTTCGGACACTCAACTTGAGAGTGACACTCAACTTGAGAGTGATACTCAACTTAAGTGTCAATTTGAGTGTTAGGGCCTATCCAGACAAACTTGCATAGTCACATAAACGTATGCATAAAGAAATTGATTGGTTCATTTCCTTATGCATTTGTTTGTGGACCAATCAATTTCTTTAAACATACGTTTATGCGATTATGCAAGTTTGTCTGGATAGGCCCTTACTCTCAACTTGAATCAACTTTATGACACGTGAAAGAGTTTTAGTCATAATCGTAAGGCTGTAAGCAAATCAAACGATTAAAAAAAATGTAATTAAAAATGTAATTCAAACTTATGATATATAATAATGAATATTAGTAAATATTACAATACATAACAGTATTGTGATAAATACATGAATGAAACGTATAATATTCTGATATGAATTGTAGTATAATGATTATGCAGAAAGCAGTGTTATTATAAGAACGCAATACGGCATATAACGTACAGAATATGTTATTTGTTATATAAACAATGAGTAGCATGCAAGAACTTATCTTATGATGTAATTACTTATCTTATGAACTCATCTAGGAAGGGCACAGATATAGAATGCTCGTATAGCTCGAGAGATGACTTATTGTGTGCTTGTGAGATCCAACGAATGTAAAATGGCCTTTTTTTCACTTAGCGCATCCATGTATATGTGAGACACTGATCTCTATGTGCTTATGAGACACCGATATATATGTGCTTGTAAAGCACTATCACTTGTATGCTTGTGAAGGACCAATACTTATGTGCTTGTGAGGCTCCAATACTTGTGTGCTTGTGAGGCACCAATACTTAAGTGCTTGTGAGACACTAATACTTAAGTGCTTGTGAGATACTAACAATTATGTGCTTATTGCACAATTACAAATCACTTAACTTATTTATACAACTTGAAAAGAAGGATTCCTTTACTTAAGGGGGTATTCTGGTCTAGAATTTTGAAAAAATCAATTTTTTTTTTGCATATTCTTAAAGTTTAGACCTTTAAGAATATATCCTCGAGAGGAAATTTTAAAATTCTAATAATTTACGGAGTTATAGCTATTTTAGCCGTTTGAGTACCAGAGGTACTGATGCTTCTAAGGAAGCTAGAATTGCTCGTAAATTAGAACAAGCTTCCGAAAATATATATTTTGAAGTTGAAGAAGGCACACTCTATGAACCAGGAATCGCCGATTAACAAAATGTAAGTATAACATACCATTCTATAACTTAGACCGCTGCGGTTGAAACTTTTGCTCAAAACTTTAAACGCGTTTTTCTCAAAACTACTTTTTTCAACACGGTTGACATGATATCTCAAGTTCTATTTGACCGATTGACTTCAAATTTTGTACAAACCTTCAATGTATAACTCTCTATCGCCCCTACCACTTTTGTATCAAAATTATTTTTTTTACTATTTTAAAAAATTAAAAATCATGAGAAAAAAGAGTCGAAAATGCCTTTTTTTTTCAGCCATTTGCGCCATTTGCGCCAAAAAAATGTTTTCCACTTTCTCTTAGGTAGGGGCTATAACGACATTCTTACTAATTAAGAATCTTTTTTTAAATTTTGTTTCAGATGACCAGAAGGGTTGCAATCGTGTCAACCAGCACACCTCGTTTTTTTTTACCCCCAACTTTACCAGCTTATAACTTATTTAATTTTCATTTTTTTTTTCAAAAATTTTTTTGTGTATTGTCAAGATATCAATAAATATGTTATAAAAAAATTAATGGTAAAAATATTTTTTGTTTTTTTTTTATCGAGCTCGACAAAACGCCCAAAATTTATGCCTCTAGACCAGAATAGCCCCTTAAGAATTAACACGCGAGACGTCTCGAACAGATACTGTGTCGCTAACTGCTCAGACAATTGAAAATCGTCGATCACACTCAAACTTGAGTTTAAACACTCAATCATTGGGTGTACATACTCAACCTTTAAAGCATACACTCAATTTTGAGTATAAATACTTAATATTTGAGTGTCCACACTCAATGTTCGAGTGTAAATTCTCAAGCTTCAGTGCAAACACTCAAAATTTGAGTATAACACCCAAATATGAGAGTAAACTCCCAAAATTAAGTGTTAACACTTAAATTTGAGTGTAAACACTCAATATTTCAGTGTTTTTTTCGTAAGGAACGAAAATAAATGACCGAGCATGATACCATGGAAACAAACGGGGCGGGAGGTTATTCTTGCGACAATCAGCGATTCGCATTTTTAAAATATCAGTGGGAATACCCAGCAGAATACGCTTCATACAGCGGTACGCGTGGCCTGAAAGAGATTTCACTGTAAACGCGCGCGGCAGTCAACGTGTTAAAAAAAATAATTTTGTACTGATATCACGCATTTTGTAGTATTATTCATAATTTTATCTCGTATATCTGCGTATACATTTGGCACCTTTTTTTTACCTTTTTTTGAAAAAGTAATTTTGTACTGATATCACGCATTTTGTAGTTGTTCGCGAGCGAACGAAGGGCTCCGCTAAGCCCTTATTACGCTGCATTGCATCGCCTGTGTTGCATGGCCTGTGTAACACGGGTGGTGTAATGCAGCAATACCATACGTGGAGAGTAGCGGCAGCGATGTGTGTTACATCGCACACATTGCTGTCGTTGCTCTCCATTCGCACCGTGCACGGGACTTATGTTCCAACATCATACGCGTTAGAACTTAGCCACGCTCACGCGGAGCGCGCTCAAGCAGCGAAACGGCGGCGCTGCCGCTGTCGTTAATTCAAAAGGCCTTAGTCATCGTCCCCAATTCGTTATTTATAATTATATTTTTGCAGATATGTTTATATAGACTTTTCCGAGCTTTTCTGGAGTGTTCTTTTTATGTCGTCATTTCCTTCAAGAGGAAGTGACGACAAGAAGGAACATTCCAGAAAAGCGCAATATAAAAACGGATGCGAAGTGGGGACGAGGGCCAGTCTGCTTAGAGTCCTTCAGGTACGACCCGCATTTCGATAGTCTTTAAATTCACGCAATTATTCGCACGCCTTTGAGGATAATCGCTCTTTATCCTCTTGCGACTTATTCGCGCGATAGCAAAGTCGCTTTCTTTGCTCGCGTCGTGCACGCTCACTGTGTTGGAGTCGCTTGCTCCTCGCGTTCGCGAAATTCGCGTTCGCACGCGCCTCAACCGCTTTTGGCCGCGCTCCGTGCGGTTCACCGCGGACTCGCACTGTCCGTGCCTCGTAGTGTGAGCTGAAAGTGTTGAACGGTTAAAACCAGTGTAAATAGCTTTGTATATATTACTTTATTCTGACTGTGACTTTTCTCTTGACTGTGTAAAATATACTTTGTTAACTTTTCTGTTTAAAACTTGCGTGTGACATTATTTTGCGTGTGCGTGTTCGTAATTTCCAATTTCTTTCCTCCTCACGGCTCCATTCCGTACCGAACAGTAGTATTATTTATATTATTTTAAACTATAAAAGAATATACATATTACTTATTAACAATTTTTTCTTAAAGTAAAATATCTTTAGCGCCTCTAGGCTTTTTTCTAACCTGCGTATCATTATTTTCAATCCAAACGCTAGATGTTCCTTCTCTACACATATTTGTAAAATGACCTTTTTTAATACATTTACCGTAGTGAAATGTAGCACTCATAACTTTATACAATTGTCCAGCTATTGATATTTTACTTATAGGGACAGAACATAAACTAAAATTGTGTGGTATCTTCACTAATTTACCATTCTGTAATGAAAATAATACTAAGTGAATAATAACTATCTCTTTCGCCGATATTATTTCATTTTTTATTAAAATATCATTTTTTCCACAATATTCACATGATTTGTCATTTGACTGATTCCAATGTAAAAATGAAATTTTTAATAAATCATTAAGATTATAATTTTTATTCTTTAAATTGTTAATAGAAAGAGAAACAAGTACATTATTATCAGTACTAATTTACCACACAATTTTAGTTTATGTTCTGTCCCTACAAGTAAAATATCAATAGCTGGACAATTGTATAAAGTTATTAGTGCTATATTTCACTACGGTAAATGTATTAAAAAAGGTCATTTTACAAAAAAAATAAATAAATAAAAAAAAAAATAAAAATTCAAAAAAAAAAAAAAAAAAAATAATGTCACGATAATCTTCTATCTTCTCTCTTTTAACATTGTCGATATATCTCTTATCGATATATCTATTGTCGATAAGTCTGTTATCGATACATTTGTTAAATCGATGATGTCCGCGCAATTTATTAAACGCTTGCAGAGCCACACTGTGGTGGAAAAGCAAAAAGAACATTTCCGGACCCCTACCTCACTCCGCTCTCACCACCAATGTTGACGACGTTTCTTAAACAAAAATTTTCAGATCTCAACTTTGCATCGCAATATCTTGTAGGGCACATAGCCAAAAAATAAAAATAGTTTTATTATGAAAATCAAACCCAAGCTATTGATTGAGTCTACTTAGAAGTCGATCGGTTCAGCGGTTGTCGAGATCCGATAATCTGAGGGTCTTGCAACTATCCGACTCGCGTAAATATACACGGCCGGTCTCGCTGCGCTACATTTGGCACCGAGACACTACCGTGTCTCTTGATTGATATTGTGACTGGTAAATGTATAAATGCTATGCTGCTATAAGTAACACATCTTTTATTATTATAAGTTTTCTTAGAAAAAAAGCTAATAAAAATTCAACACAAAAGAGTAGCAAGAAAATGGAATGTTTTGTTCTATTAATCATATCATATCATCATTATTCTAGAGAATATAAGAATTATTATATAGTTGAAACAAAATGGAACATTTATTTACTAGGGTTTATCTACTAGGACAACATATTGTTCCATATTATAATTCTGATAGAGAAACTTTAAGGGAAATTAATAGTTATCCATTCCAGTCTCAACCCCTAATAAATTTATTCTTTTCCTTGATAATTAAGAATGTAATATAGATTACTTCTTATGATTTAGAATCTTTTTAAATAAGTCATATATGTGATGTGTTTAGAATATACAGGGTGGCTGAAAAGTTTCAGCACAGCCGAAGTGTACAGCTAGATTGGCTCATACTGATGATAAAAGTCAAATACCATTATGCAATATTCGCAATAGTTATTGAGTTATTAATTAAAGTGTCTGAGCCAATGCGCGCGTGAGAAAGTGGTAGGTTGGGCTGTTCGGCAACATTGAAAAGCGTGAGGAGGAGTCACGCGGCGAGTGGGACAATAGAGTCGCGAGCGCGCGCGTCCCTCCCCCCGCGCCTCGCGCAGATACCCACTCGCCACGTGACTCCTCACGCTTTTCAATGTTACCGAACAGCCCAACCTACCACTTTCTCACGCGCACATTGGCTCAGACACTTTAATTAATAACTCAATAACTATTGTGAATATTGCATAATGGTATTTGACTTTTATCATCAGTATGGGCCAATCTAGCTGTACACTTCGGCTGTGCTGAAACTTTTCAGCTATCCTGTATACAGGGTGTCTCATAATTTGCGAACCACCCGTCAAGTGCAGGTAGAGTAGGTTAAACTGAGCAGAAAAGTCCTGTATCATTTTGTAATATTCCTAATATTTACCGAGATATTAACGAAACAAGATCAGCGAATCCGCGCGAGCAAAGTGCGCGCGACGAGAAGGACGTCCACTGATCTATATATAACTGGATAGCCGATAGGCCTCCGAGCGAGGTACCCAATTGAAGGTCCGCCATTTTACACGCCCGAAAGGCGCGCATGCGTACTTTGCGTACTACAGTGCTCTATCCATGACGAAAGTGATACTGTCAAATATTGCGTAAAAGTTTTAAAATCAGGTTTACTCATAAAGAATTTGCCATGGTGAGGTGTTGTTTTTGTGGAAGCATTCAAAAAAAAAATTGTGGACGAACATATCATAAGTAAGTAAATTGAATAATCTATACACTATACACAGCATTTATAAAATGTGACAACTACAGGTTATGTTTTCGAGTTGATCATTAAGTCAATTATTTTCACATTTCATAGAATAGATAGCTAAAGAAAACTAGTTATTCGAATATATGTATAACATTTTGTTATATTCTGTATGATCCATCGTTTACAGGTTTCCTTTATCAGATAAATTCTTATTGGAACAATGGGTCAACAATATACCATTAAAACATTGGAAACTTACTAATGAAAGTTTATTATGTTCAGATCATTTTACTGAGAATTGTTTTGATAGATCTGAATTTAGAATACGCTTGAAGCTTAATAGTGTTCCAACTTATTTTGAAGATTCCTCGGCAGTTTGTATAATATGCAAGCGCAAACGTTCGCGTCAATCTCCTTATTCATTCTTCAGGTATATTTTTTAAACGTTATATTATTCGACATTAGTCTTAAAGCTTAACATTTTATTCATTTTCTTTATATTTAATATCTATATTTATTTTATAATAGGTTTCCTTTGAATAAACCAGAACTCCTCAACAAATGGTTGGAAAATATAAATATGTTAAATTGGAAGCCTACTGAAACTAGCCGTTTGTGTTCAAGTCATTTTGAAGCATCTAATTTGAGAGTAAAAGGGAAATATTGGACATTGAAGGAAAACAGTATTCCAACAATATTAAATTCTACTAACACAAATTCACTTGATAGTACTTCAGGTAAATTAAATATCAATAACACAGGCACACAAAAAAAAAATTTTCAAACCCAGAAGGTAGACCCAATGGATCTTACGTTTTTGGGGTCGCTGAAACCAAATATAACCATAAAAAATGATTTCAATTGCCCATTTTTTCTTTAGCACCCCCGTACCACCCCCTGGGGGGGTTGAAATTTCAATTTTTATACAAAACTAAGATGTATGAGCATTTCTATGTTTTTTGGGTCGGGGTGGGGTTGAAATTTTAATTTTTATACAAAACTAAGATGTATGTGTATTTCTATGTTTTCTGGAACGCTTAAAGCGAATTATGATTTATGTTCAAATCATAACCGTGTTTATTTACCCTCCTTATTTTTTGAACTTGACATTTCGACACAGTCGAAATATTTTAATGTTTTTCTCTTCTGTTAGCTCTTTCTTTCTTTTTTGATTGTTTTCTTTTTTTGTCCTTTTTTTCAAATAGAATTGAATCAGTATCTACTTTTGCGACTAAGACACCTCCACGCGGTGAAGGCGGATAACAGGTAACTGGCTAAGATCTTAGGTTAAAATCACGCCTTCATGGCAAAAGTAGGAAAAAAAATTACGATGCAGGGGAGGGAGACTCCAGTATCGGCGGCAGGTCTGGGTGAGCAAGCGAGCCCGCTGGCGTCGTCATCAAACAACCGCAGCTCTGAAGTAGTGGGCAACTTGGCTACTTTGAAGTTTAATGATTCAAGAATGAAAACTAATGCGAAAGTGGTTTTAAGTCGGTGCGACTTAAAACTAAAGGCAGCTGTTGATGATGGACCGGGGAACCATGCAATGAGTGTATCTACACAATGTGATATGGACGTTGAAGATGATTCCATTCATACTTGTAACAAGGACAATTCCATGTTCTGTTATATATGTGGTAAGTTTGAGACAAAAACTCTTCGCAGACTTTTTTCAGAGTATGAGGAAAAATATAAGTCTTTTTTTTCATTGCAGGTCGCAAGTAATCTAGGCAATACATGGGTACCAAGTAGCATCTGTAATAAATGCAGGAAAATGTTAAATCGTCAGTCGTCCAATTCTAGCGCCAAAAATTCCATGAAATTTCCTGCTGTATGGAAAAAGCCTCGAACTCAAAAGGATTGTTATATTTGCACGATTGAATTTAAAGGTATGATGACACCCAAACACGTTACATATACAATCTCTCCATCCTTTACTCCTCCAGTTTTTAATGATATTAATATTATTTCAGCCAGCAATAATGAAATGGATTTTACTAATGACGTAGTTGAACATGAGAGTCAAATGGATGTTGATGAACCTAGTGAGGATTCAAGCAGTACTGAAAGTGAAAATGAATCGAATTCTGACAGTGATGAAATTAGTTGTCACTTTAAACGAGATCGGCCCGTGAAGCCTTGGGATCAGAAAAAACTTAACGATATAGTAAGAGACTTGGGGTTACCGAAAGATGCTGCAGAATACCTTGCGTCAAATCTGAAGAATGATGGACTTTTGGCTAAAGGTACAAGTGTTTCCTTCTTCCGAAATCGTGAAAAAGACTTTCTTCCTTTTTTCAAGAAAGAAGAATCTCTCGTCTATTGCACAGATATTCGAGGCCTCATAAATTGCTTGAAACCAAATATTTACAAGAGTGAAGAATGGAGACTCTTTATCGACTCTTCTACCTGCAGTCTAAAAGTCGTACTATTACACAACACGAACGAGTTAGCTTCGATACCTATAGGCTATTCAGTAAATATGTCAGAAGAATATAGTTCAATGAAACTAGTACTTGAAAAAATAAAATATACGGAACACAACTGGCAAATTTGCGGAGATTTGAAAATTTTAACGATTCTTTTAGGGCAGCAAAGTGGTTTTACGAGGCACCCATGCTTTTTATGTCTATGGAATAGTCGAGACCGCGAAAAGCATTATACAAACTATGAATGGACTGCTAGAGACTCTTTAGTTCCTGGCTCAAAGAATATTCTCAACGATCCTCTAGTATCGCCTACGAAAGTTCTCCTTCCTCCACTCCATATAAAGCTCGGCTTGATAAAGCAATTCGTCAAAGCATTAGACAAAGAGGGGTCCACTTTTACGTACATCCGAAGCAAGTTCCCGAACAAATCAGAAGCTAAAGTTAAAGAAAGGATTTTTGATGGACCCGAAATTCGGAAGCTTTTGATTGACACTAAATTTACCAAATCAATGAACGTAAAAGAAAAAAATGCATGGCTTAGTTTCAGAAGTGTAGTAGAGAATTTTTTAGGCAATAAAAAGAGTCTTGATTACAAAGAAGAGATAAAGAAGCTACTACTGAATTATAAAGAACTTGGTTGCTTAATGAATTTAAAACTACACTTCCTCGAGTCACATGTAGACTACTTTCCGGAGAACTTAGGTGACTACAGCGAGGAACAAGGTGAAAGGTTTCATCAAGATATGAAAAAAATGGAACAGCGTTATCAGGGTAAGTGGGATGTTAACATGTTAGCAGATTACTGCTGGAATCTGAAAAGGGATTTGCCAGAACAGAAGAGAGCTAACAAAAGGAAACCTCTAAAAAGATCGTTTGAAAGTAAGAGAGTTCGATATCATAGAAAGAAGTGAATGCCGAATCGTGAGAGGCAAGGGGACTCACGCTAATCAAGCACCCCGAATCGTGAGAGGCAAGGGGACTCACGCTAATCAAGCACCCCGAATCGTGAGAGGCAAGGGAACTCACGCTAATCAAGCACCCCAAAGGGAACAAAAATCTACTACGTCCACGTCGTTGTTCCTGGATTGCGCTAAAAATAGAACTGAATCATGGATGTATCTAGTAGCCAATTACTTTAAATTGGTGATTTGTTGACGTTTACAATATAGGAGCTAGTGGTACTCTTGAACTGTTTTTATCAACGAGTGATTGACTTTGCATAGTTGGAGCTTTGGGCTCATGAAAATCTTGGTTCTCCTCTTAACTCCGAGAGATTACTTAGATATGGACGAAGCTGGGTCTTTTCAGATGATTTTTAGGAAGTATTGGGGGATACTTAAATGAATAAACGTTATTTTTTGTAGACATAATTCGGTTTCAGCGTCCTAAAAAACATAGAAATGCACATACATCTTAGTTTTGTATAAAAATTGAAATTTCAACCCCCCCCCCCAGGGGGTGGTACGGGGGTGCTAGTGGGTGAGAGAAAGGTTTCATCTACTTTTCATGGTCATATTCAGTTTCAGCATCCTAAAAAACATAGAAATGCACATACATCTCAGTTTTGTATAAAAATTGAAATTTCAACCCCCCCAGGGGGTGGTACGGGGGTGCTAAAAGAAAAATGGGCAATTGAAATCATTTTTTATGGTTATATTTGGTTTCAGCGACCCCAAAAACGTAAGATCCATTGGGTCTACCTTCTGGGTCTGAAAATTTTTTTTTTGTGTGCCTGTGTAATTTTTATTCTAATTTTTATCTAATTTTCATTTCTATTTAATTTTAATATTAAGAAAGAAATGATTGTAATTTCCAGTTCTTGATTCGACTGAATTACTTGCTTCTAAGGAAAATATTTCACCTTCAACAAGCAACATTATCAATTCACATTCATCGCACAATGTGTTAACCAATCTAATTCTTGTTAACGAGACAAGAAAAGAAAGCTGTCATGATGTTAACAACGTAACTATGAAAAAACTTGATAATTCTGGTAAGGACTATTTAAGAATGAATGATGAACAAATTAATATATAAAAAAAATATAACAATAAAATATATGAAATGAGAAAATTTATAACAAATTGTTAACAATTTCGCAGATGATGCGGAAACAGAATCAGCGTCCATACAATTCGACTCAACAGCATCTCCAGTTTGCAAATCTCAGCGGATTGTAGCTCATGATCATCAATATGAAAGTTCTCCCACAACATTGCGTCGTAGACTATTTGAATATGAACAAAAATTGAAAGAAAAAGAAAAGACCATCAAGATGCAGAAAAGAAAATTGAATCAGCTGCAGAAAAAAGCATCATCTTTCCGAGACATGATCAATGAGCTTCGTAGATCTATTAAGGTTCAAGTTTCTGAAGCTTGTTTACGTTCTCTGGAATCTATAGACGATCCAGGTATTCAAGAATTTTTGCAACGTGTCATCGATAATAGTAAGTCTAATTCTATTTCAAGAATGCAATATCTACCGGCTCTTCGTAGTTTTGCGTTAACACTTTTTTACTATTCTCCAAAAGCCTATAATTATGTGCGTGATAAAATGAATTCAGCTTTGCCTGCACCAAGTACATTACGTTCATGGTACAATTCCATTGATGGTGAAGCAGGATTTACTACTGAAAGTTTTGAAGCTTTATCACGAAAAGTTGAGGAAGCCAAAACGAAAAATCAGAAGGTATTATGTTCATTGATGATAGATGAGAGTGGAATTAAAAAAGGAACACAACGTGGTAGAGATGGAAAGGTTTATTATGGACCAGAATTTGTTCTAAATAACAGTTCAAAAGAAGCTAAAAATGTCTTAGTTTTCATGGTAGTTGGTCTTGATAGTAATTGGAAATTGCTCATTGCTTATTTTGTCATCAATGGAATTACATCAGAAACATCCGCGATATTAATTGAAAATGCATTAGTTCAATTGCATGAGATCGGTGTTGAAGTTGTCTCTTTGACTTTAGATGGGCCTAATGAACATTTTGCAACTGTTCGAAAATTGGGTGCAGTTTTTTCTGAACATAAAATACAGCCTTATTTCTTCCATCCAATAACTTCTAAACCTATATACGTAATTTTTGACCCTTGTCACATGCTTAAATTGATCCGTAATGCATTTGGTGAATGGAAAATTCTATTGGATAATAAGGGAAATAAAATTGAATGGAGATACATACATTGTGCAATTAGCAAAATTACAAGAGGCAGAAAGTTTACGCGCTGGTAACAAATTACGTTTAAGACATATTGACTATTACAAAATGAAAATGAAAGTAAATTTAGTGGCTCAAACTCTGAGTCAGAGTGTTGCCGACGCGTTAGAGTTTTGCTTAAAAGAACTTCAGTTACCAGAGTTCAAAGGCTGTGAAGCAACGATTGAATTTATCCGTTCGATTGATATTTTATTCGATTTCTTAAATTCTCGTAATCCTTATGGTCAAGGATACAAAGCTCCGTTAAGAATAAAAAACGAATTTATATGGAGATCGCGAATCGAAGAACTTTTGTCGTACATTTCAACGTTGCGAA